>VKOC01047916.1:0-59671 GCA_009364415.1 Spea multiplicata | reverse complement strand
CCGTTTTCTTGGTATATTTACTAATCTTTTTATGTATTAATTACCACCATCCATTTTTAGCATTTAAGGGCTTAGTCCCATAATAAATTATTTTTCATCTTGGCATATTTTTTCATTTTGACACATTTGCTCTATATCTTATCAACATATACATGTAACATCACTACACTTGGAATATCATTTGGCACTTGCACTTTTTGGCGAATACAGCCAGTGGAACCCCGGGGACTCACCTCACCAGGATCAAAAGATCTTGTAACTTAAGAAAAACCAGCTTTGGAGCGACCAGCACAACTCCAGAACACACTATGAACAAGCGGGAATTATCTACCCAAATGTGAGTGCATTCCATCTTTGCGTGTATAGTATTATAGAAAGATATCATTCTATGGTACATTTCTGTTTTGCATGTTTCACGATATAAATGGACTGACACCACACATCAAGAAGTTGATTCTGGAAGCCTTAAAGGTCTTTTTTATTGTGAGTGTAACCTTTGGAGTATACCCGGGGATACCATAAGAATTTGAACATACTACACCATATATTTTTTTCTTTTTTTCTTTCTTTTGTCTTATCTTTTGGAGTTATATCAGATCGTGTATTACGAGCGCCCCTAGACAGAAGTCTGATTTGTTCTATCACCCCAGACATGAGGAAGGTGTTTTTTTCTTCTCGGTTGACATAAAGTTGTTTAGTGACTTCTGGTAAAGCAACTTTATGTTGTTCACTACAGCAAAATAACAAGAAACTTGTCATTGCACATGACGATGCATCTCAATGCTGACGTGTGGGAATTCATAATGCCTATGCCATTCATTGCAAATCAAAGTGATTTCCAGCCGTTCGCTTTCATGAATCCCACCAAAGGAAAGGGAAACAGGAAGACGTTCTGTGGTATGGAGAGCGATGAGAGCACCGTAGCCTAAAGATCCCGTGTGCAAGCATGGAGAAATATTATATGAACGGATATGTTCAAGTGGCAACCTTCCGTTCTCCTATAAACAAATGGAAAAAATAGGTTATCATGGTATTTTCACTTTTGTGTATTTAAAAGTGAAACGTGTTCCCATATTATGTTCTGTTAACGTTTTACTATTATGTGTGATTGCTCTTCTATACGTGCCTATATGTATAACCCACAATTGTTTAATGGTGTTTCTCTTAGAAAAACATTAATTGCCCTTTGTAGTTAGGGAAATAAACCTTATCAGATTACCTTTTTATTCTTTCCCTTGAAGGTTTAATCGCATCAAAAAGTTTGTTTTTCAACAATCTATCATAAAATCTATGAATAATAGAACATTTTACACAATTAAATAATTTATTTTTGGGAGAATCTAAGACTTCAACAATGCTAAGAAGAATGCTGCATTTGGTTACAAAAGTGTAAAGGTCATCAGAGTAGGTCGAACAGAACCTTTTAATATTTAGCTTTATGAAGGCAAACAATACGCAGTGTTACCCGGAGACCTGAAAGACTCCCACCAAGGTGATCAATAGCACTTGGCTTCTGTCATAGCTTCAATCTCAAATGGCTTTGGTGGGGACTGAATTCACAAACACTGCACCTGAGAAACCTGGTGTACCTATTAATGTTTTTCGCCATCAATATGACTCACTAACTGAGTGTTTAACAGGTCAGCTCAATCCAGTAAAACCATAGACGTATTATTGGGCCATATCTGACCTTAAGGAGAACAAATTACTGGAACAGAGAGGAAATCCTTAAATACCTAACAAACTGGAACTTCCCACTTAACTGGAAGGTGGGAATTTCCATCAAGGCTGCTTAGATTTTAATCCAGTTCAATTGTTTAGAGGGTACATCAGATTTGTTTGGGTAGAGTTGGAAAGACCCATATGTAGACCAAGTGAAACCTGTAAGTGCATATAATGCGTCTACAGTTTAGCATTCATTTTGCTATATATAAGCTTCTAATGTCTGAAACTATTAACATATTGTATAGCACTGCTCTGTTGTTTTTGTTACTAAACTAGCGTATGTGTCTGTCATTTAAGTAATCTGTACCTTTTCTCTTTATCTCTCTTTCCTTCTGATTCTCTCACTTTTTTTTTTACCTCTCATGCACAACATTATCTGGCAGCCCTGTGTCCCTGCCCTTGCACACAACACTGTGTATGCAACCTGGTGTGTTATAAGTGAGTTAATGTAAGGTGAGTTTACACTCATCTACATATTTGTAGACTTAAATTTTACTCACAATTTCATCATCTATAAAATTTATCATTTTAATCATTTGGAGATGCTCCCACTGTAGCTTTTTTTTAGTGGTGTAATGCATTTTCCACCTCCATTAAAAGTGATTAAACAAAAACTTTAGTCATTGAATCAAGCTCAATATTTCTTGGTTAAAATGTACACTTCCCTTCTTCTTATCTTACCATTATATGGCCACCTTTGAATGATCAACAGGTCAGACGGGTTTTTTATATTGAATATTAATATACCTACCGACTGTAACAGAATCTCCTCTTTTTCGATTGAGAAGTTAACCCAATCTTGCCATTTGTTTAGTTAGAAATGTATAATTTATAGTTTTGTAATTGTTAAGTAACCAAGATAGGTATCTCTAATCTAAATTCCATTTCTTGCAGGATTTCTAGAATTGCAAAATACTACACAGTTTAGGGTTGGCTACTAAAATATTATTAAAATAGTTCACTTCTAATGCCACAGTGCTTTTAAAGTTCATTAATCTTATGATTTTATGCTTAGAATGCTGGGGCACATTTTCTGGGATACCATAACATTTTCTGTGGTTTTGCTATAGTTCAATTTCAAGTAGTAACTATATAAACTTTTTTTTTTCTTTTAGCAAGGGAAACCTATGTTGGGCAGGTTAAGCTATAAGTGAAACTCTGTATCCAATCACATGATTTAGGGCAAAAAGTAATTGTTGATAGGGGACTCTACATTACTACTGCATATAAGATAAGGGTTAAAGACCATCAGTTGTCACAAACAACCTCACTGATGAATGCATATTAAATTACTTACCAAATAATTGTTTAACTGCAAAGAAAAAACACTTGCCTTTCCTACACTGTATTAACCTCTACCACTTCTGCTGGGAGGCTGTTCCACTAATCTACCACTCCTCAATCCTTTCATTACATCTGACCCTCTGGTTTGAGATTATAGCCTCTTGTTGTAACATTTCTTTTTTTTAAATAAGCTATCATCATGTACTTTTTTAAATCCCTTTAAGTATTTAAAAGTTTCCATTACATCTCCCTTGTCTCTTCTTTCCTCTACCTATAAAAATTTAGATTCTTTAGTCTTACCAGATAACTGTTACCCTGAAACCGTTTTAGTAGGCCTTTTCTGAATTGTCTCCAAAATGCCAATATCCTTCTGGAGATGAGGTCTCCTGAACTGGTAACCACCTGCTACCAATACCTCTTGTAATACAACCCAACACCCACTCTTCTGTTGTCGGTAACAGAACAGTGTCCAATACCAGTAGAGGTACTCAGCTAGTAAGTCCTTCCTCTGAATATATGCCACTAACCACAGCTTTCTGTCTCCTCTCACTCAACTGTTGCCCTATCCATTCAACTACTTTATCCTCCAAACACTTTCATGTATTTTAGTCTTCTACGAGGGTCAGTGCCTTACTGAAATCCGGATGGGCTATATCTACTGCTCCTTCCTTGTCTATTATTGTAGTTACCCAGTCAAGAAATCATGTTAGGTTAGTTTGACAGGATCTCCCTGCAGTAAACCCATGATGTTTCTGATCTTGCAAACCATTTACATCAATATACAGTATGTAACAATATTTTCCTACTGAGATTAGACTTACTGGTCTGTAGTTGGCTTTTTTGTGAAGCGGTGCTTCAATTGCCAACATCCAATCTTCTAGAACTACTTCTGTCAGTGCTGACTAATTAAATAAGTCTGCTAATGGTTTGGCCAGAACACTCCAATGCTCTTTTAATAACTTTGGGTGTATCCCATCAGGTGCTATGGATTTGTCTGTTTTTACTTTAGAAAGTTCAAGTAAAATGTTCTTCCTCTGTAAACAGACGTTTTACAAGGTTTCAGGCACACAACCTGCTTTGTTGGCTGAGAAGGGATTAGGTTGATGCCAGCTCTTCTGCTCCTTCAAGGTCCTCACGTTTATATTGAGAGCCAGGAAATCACATAATATTCTGACACAAAATGTTAGGCCTCATGAAGCTTGGCCCCTAGCGATGGTCTGGCAGTACATTTGGGGGGGGCTGGAGGTATGGGACTGTGGGGGCCCCCTTTTAAACCACTACTGCCATGAAGTCACATAATGTAAGAAATTGAACTAAAGGACAGTATTTGCTCATGTTGTATCGCTAGGCATATGGGTAGCCTAAACCTGTGTAACTGAGTGATGTGCACACACACGGCCTGCACAAAATCGATTAAAACACATGCAAGTGCATACTGTTCTGCTTTCCACTACCAGCTAAAATAGATGTATTTATGTGGATACTTTACAGAACGCCTGTCTTGGCCAACCAAATATAACTTCCTTGTTTTGGGTTTCAGGAAACTTGTAGCTGCTACAAAAAGCTATAATTCTGCCTGGTATGCTGAAATTAAATATTGTAAAAAAAAAGCAGGAAGCATGAATATATAAGAGAGCTTTCCCTGACATGCTAAAGTGGGTCTATCTTTTTAAGGGTTCTATGGTGAACACTGTATTGTATATTATTATAATTTTTGTATAATAAGTTGTAAAAAGGAACATAATTTAGTTGATATGTATGTTTTTGTACATTACAGTGATGCATAATTTTAAATGCAATTTTTAAAATATATTTATACATTTTATAACATGTGAGAAATATCTTCACTTTTAACACAAACCCGTTTAATGGAAGGTGGATCTGCATAACTCAGTGGGGCATCATGGAAAAACAAGGGGCCCTAAGCAGCCACAAAGGCTGCATCTATGCATATATGCACATGGACATCTAGAAAATGATCTAGAAAAGACATGTTCTGTCCTCCTGGTGTATGTTTATTTTTATAATGGTAATAATATATTTATTTTTGGTGAATGCGTGTTTGACAGGACTGGATATTGGTCAATTAGACAGGCGGTGACTGCTAGCTGTGCTTCACAGTACAGCTAGAGCCATGGTTGTGCCTGGCCCAAAACTAGGCATGCCAAGTTTCACTACGCTGAGCTTGCCTACCACAAATGAAAAGTCTTTTTGATGTATATTCTAACTCTTATATTATTATATTATTAATATGTGTAAATGTTGGTTAATCAGTCAATATCTGCTTCTCATGGTTCAAAGAGAAGAGTTGTGCTATCCTAGTGCCCTGCTGGCGTTGTACTCTGTCCCATCTCATCATTACTCTTTCTCTGGTTTTGTTTTAAAAGATAAACACCATCACTTTTACCTTGTTAAAGACTACCTATGAAAGTAAGATCCAACTATAGAGAATTAGAATGTCACTCACTCCTCAGATCCTTTCTCTCTGTGCCAATGCCCCCTTATCGTCATATTTGCCTTTCCCTTGTCTGTGCCATTATTGATCTGAGTGCATGTAATAACCATATCATATTTTTTTATACAATGTAGTTCCAACTACTGGTTGATATTGGTAGAACTGGTAAATACCCTTCATATACTTGAATTTTGATTATAATCCATCTTTCCATGAAGCTTGGTTTGTAGCTATATATTGTACTGTCAACCGCAGCCTCCATTTAACCCAACACTTCACCGACTCCACCCAACCCCAGCCTCCATCATTCTTATGCCCATTGATGTTCTACATGAACAATGGGTGCAGCTTGAAAACGTGATCACCGGGTTGTGCAGTACACCACAGCCAGAACCCCACATGTATCAGAGATGAAAGAGGATGTTGAAGGTATTGGTAGACAAAACAAGATCATTAAATAATAACACACACAGCAGAAATACGATATAATGATACACTCATAATTTTGAGACCATATGGTTTGTTAGATTCCTGGCCTTATGATAATACAATAAAGAAATGAGATGAGCTGGTGTTTAAATCAGGAGGTGATGTGTACATAACGATCTTTTATTTGTATCAATAACAAATGTTAGATTGCCCATGGTTACAATTAGTTCACATTTCAGAAGTGGATTGCTTTTGCAAAATGATGATGATTGCTTTGAAATGTGTAAAAGGGACCTATCATTTATATCAATGGAAACATACTACAATGCTCTGTAGCCCCTATCAATTCATGTGGTTTATACAGGCTGTTTTTAATTTTGAACTGTATATAATGTACAGCTAGTTTTTGCGTCGTGTTGCATGCTTTTGCCTGTTATTACCCAAGAATTTTTTTTGGTCTATGTCATAGTTGACAGGTCAGTTTAGTAGCCATGTAGTGAATGGGGAGTCTGCAATTAAATGGTTAATTATGTGGGGTTAAGGCCCTTTCTGGTGCTAAATCTGTTGAGAGAGAGAGAGTGGCCTTTTAATTTTGCCTTTGGAAAAGTAAGGTCTTATTGAAGCTACAGAGGAAGCTGGGATCCAACAAAGGGGATGTTGTATGTAGGACACGCTGAGTCTGCTCCCGCTACTTTTGAACAAGCAGACCCTTGTTTACCTTCTCCAAAAAAAAAGAAGTTTTGGGCAGCCAAGTTTACTGAGTGAGCTCCAGGCTCCCGATTCACTGCAGGACCAGATGTGTCCTCACACGATCAAGACTTACAAAGAAGCAGGCTGCAGTACCATTACACTTATATGTATTTACATACGCATATTAATAAAGCAGATAAGAACATTAAAATTATAGGTTAAAATTGCATTATTGCAACAATATGCGGCCAATTTAAGACGAGGGAGATATTCGATTTTTTTCAGCTTCCCAGTTGTGCTTATTCTCCTCTTTGACTAAGATTCTGAGCATGCTAACTTTGGAAGCATTTAGGTTCTGCTTTCTTAAAATACCATATACTTCACTGGCCACATTGTACAGCAGCTCCATATCTTAGTATTCTGCTATAGACATCTGCTTGATTCCTGGATCACTGTCGGCCTGCGGCTTGCCGTAAACACAGAACGTGTTTGACCGTGGATGACCTCGGTCAGCTCCAGTCTCTTGCTGTGTCAGTGGTTTTCCAGCTATAGGATTAATGTCTTTGGTTGTGTGTTTATTTGCAGGGGCCCGTCACTGTTCAGACCTCTATGTAATTTTGCCTGTGTTTTGTGTGTTAAATCCAGCTTCTGTTGCCCAGTGGACTACATTCACATTGATTTACAATGGAAGGAAATTTAAGATGTAAATGAGGCAAATCTACCCCTGTCAACCCAAAATGAGGGGTGACTTGAGCCCCTCAGCAATAATGCCCCTATGCACCTTTCTGCTTGTGTCTGACCCAAGATGTATTGTTCCTTTATCAGCTAATCTCTCATGTGATCGGTCTTATTTGTATCTTGGTAAATGATTCCATTTTTGGTAGCTTCGTGGTTTGACCAATCTCCAAACATCTGTTTCATAGCATCTTTGTAACTGTAAATTACATACTTAAAATCATCTGACTGTGTGTGCCCTGATGTGGCCAGCTTTTGATTTACCAGCTTTGTGACATTGTTGGTCATTTGGATGATAGATTGATAGACAATAACTCTAAGAAGCTGTATTCTGTGTAGCGTCTGACTGTATGAGTAATCCCGATCCATAAATTGCATTCTCTAGCATGCTTTTCTTTTTTTCTCTGAAAGTTCAATAGAGGAACTTTTAAGAAACAGTTTGTTTCTATGTCAACAACTTATTAGTGCCTCTTTTGTGTCAACAAAAACTGCGGATGAGGTAAAATTTTAGGGCAAGTGGATGGCACCAAATACCACTCCTCTAAGTCGAGTAAGAAGAAAGTGAGCAGGAGTGGTATTTGGTCCCATCCACTTGCCCTAAAATTTTACCTCATCCGCAGTTTTTGTTGACACAAAAGAGGCACTAATAAGTTGTTGACATAGAAAAAAATACTAATAAGTAATAATCCTAGATATTTACATTATGCCACCTTAGTGTTAACATTTGAAATATACCACAAAGGCAAACTTTCCACCCAGGGGTAGCTGCAGATCTCTCACGAGGTGTTACTGGAAAATCATGTGGTCTGTTGTTCTGGGCTCATTTAGAAGCCAGGTCTGGAAACTGCATTAAACAGAGGAACAAATTACACTTAGAAAATGTCAGGTTTATCATGTAGTTTAATCTTGTGCAAGGGACAGCAAAAATCCCCTGCACTGTGTAAAGACCAAAAGAAACACACAAAACCAGTTCCTTCCTTGATCTTGGTCATTATATCCTTTCCTGACACATTGTTTATTTCTTGAAAATCGTGTGCCAGCGCTGAACTGTTACATCGGTTACGTGAGGTCACGATTAGTAGGTCCTTTTCAGCATTTGAAACAATGGCGAGGTCAAGGCTGATGCTGTATAGAAAGGACATTGGATACCCGGAATAGCCTTTTCATGGCAAAAAGTTTAGGAAATCATACACCAAGATGTGATAAAGATATTCTTAATAATAAATCTTTAAATCAAGTATGAGGTTTACAGAAAGGGTAGCTATTAGTTCCTAGATGTTTCTAGATAAGGTATGCAGAATTATGGAGTATACTCTAATTTAATAATTAAAAGTACTTTTAGAATGAAGACGGATAAGATGGACCTTTACCCCGTGACGTACTGTGATTGTTAGACCAACAAGTGTCGATAGAATGTGCTAGATCTGGGCAAGTCAGCCTTAGGGCAATGAAAGCCCTCGTGGAATCAGATCCTCCTCTACATGTACAGGTCCTCGGTCCTATCCAGAAGGATGCTATGAGAACTTGCTTCTTGAATGGTAATGGGCTACACTCAGGCACGTGGCCAGCAATAGCTCACCCAGTCTTTGTTTCTGAATGATTAAAATGTAGTACCAATGCAACATTTGCTTCTCTATAAGATACAAACCTCTCCGTTGTAGAACATTACAGGTACTGCACCATTATTACTGATTTTACAGGTTTACACACTCTAACAACGCCTTAGGGGGGGGGGATGCACACTATTTGTGGTGCTTTGATAAATTGGTGTTAGGATCAGAAGAATAAGCAAAATCCAAGTGTCAGAATAAACTGCTGTGACCAGCTATCCCTTGGTTCTTTTGACCCACTAGGGTCCTCGGTGTGTTCCTTGTAGGTTCTACAAAATGACTTGTTTTGTTTCCTTCTCCAGTACAGTAACTTAAAACACTCAGAAAAGCTTTTAAAGTGCATTGTCATGTTTTTATTAGATTGCTACATATTTTAATTCCTCCTAAGCGTTTAGAGGGGGAAAGTCTATGTAGAATACAGAAAGTAACGATATAAATGCCTGTAAAGTTTTAGTATTGACTCGGTTTCCATGTTACACAATGCCTTTGGACTTTTCCTGCAGGCGAAAGTGTTTTACAGTTTCGTAGCAGAAAATACAGCTCACAATAAGGAGCGGCTCTTAAACCACCCACATTTCTCTTGTGAAAAATCCCTCTCCTCAACTCCGTGGCCTCTTGAAAGCTCAGCTTCAAAGCATGTGTTATCCATATGTGAAACAATTTTTCTCTGGAAATGTATTGAAGAAGAAAAAAAAATGCATATTGCTTATTTACCATTACTGCATGAGTATGATCTATCTATCTATATAAAATTAAAGCTGTGCTATGACGATCAATATGAAAACTGTGTCTTGAAAAAACAATTTATAAAATGATAGTCAATTCTTTGTGCGTCTTTAAGCTCAAAGCAGGATTATTTTAGTTTTGGTGGGTTTTTTTTGCCTAGTGTTCTGATATGTGAAATCTGAGAATTTCATACAAGGATTAAGAGAGTCGTCAATAATCATTAATAATCTCACGAGCATTTTGCAGTAGGGTACATTTGATATTAGTGCGTGGATTCTCAATATACACAGACCTACCCGACAACTACAAAATGGTACATAGGAGTGATGCTCTTTTACGTGCCGATGTATAACTGCCCCCCCCCTAGCGTCGGAATTGTTGGAAGCTTTTGTTGCCCTTGGCTAAAACAATAGTTGCGCATCTAGTATGTTAAGCACCTTAGCGGATTTGTTTTATTTAATACAGAAGGTTTGCTTGTTAAAATAAACAAAAACACAGATACTTTTGAAGACGCGTTTTAAGTTTGCTTGCACCTCTCGGGGTTTGCTTTTCACAATTAACTATTAGGAATGCAGCAGAATTAGGATTAGGAATTCTATTTGTAATGCTGCATTTGGTTACAAAAGTGTTAAATTCAGTAGAGTTAAATATAATTTAATGAATGTACTGATAACTCATGGACCTTTATAACCGTCACCTAAACACAACCTTATTCGTCGATCCATTGATTTCTTGATCAAGCGATTATTTTTTTTTTTGCATATTTATTACACATTTAGACAGTTAGTAGCTTGATGCCTGTTGTATACTATATTTTCGTATGATAAAGATCTATTATCACAAGAGTTGCTAAAGATACAGAAGGGAATGGCACAGAAGTGAGATCACTGTACATTTACCTGGAATATCCGTGTAAGTGAAAGGCCACATATCTTGGGTATAATACCAAACAAGGACATTTTACTCCTCTACTTAATACGTCATAAAAAATATGAATCACTTTGACTTTATCGTCTCTTCTTTCACAATTAAAGCATTTTTAGGTTTTATATAGAGCCAATATTTATGCAGCAGCATTTATATAACAGTATAGATCTGATTTCATAAAGTTGTACATTTATATATGTTGTGACACATTAACATTGCTGATATTTCCACCTGTTAATCAGACTATGAAAAACATGTTTGTAGAAGTATATTCTGTGTGTGTGTGTGTGTGTGTGTGTGTGTATGTATGTGTGTATATATAATATATATATATATATATATAATTTGTTCTGTCCCTGGGTTATCTCTCTACCTCTCTGCATTTCTCACCTCCAGACCTATTATTTACGACACCTCACTCAATTCCCCCCCTTCTCTTATACCATCACTTGTTTTAAGTTGTAACCTCTATCATGTTGATTAGTATTGCTTCGGACCTGATGAAGGGAGGATAACTCTCGAAAGCTTGTCTTTTAAATATCATGTTAGTCCAATAAAAAAGGTATCACCGCATCACTTTTTTTTTTTGACATCGTGTCTACTGGACTAATACGGCTTCACCCTTTTACATTATATATATATATATATATATATATATATATATATGTGTGTGTGCGGGATTTAATTTTCTTTTTTTTTAACTTTTATATTCTGTGATAAATACTTTTCTTTAATCTATCAATATCTTAGTTTGTAAAATCATATTATTATTAAAATAATGTATTGATTGCTCAAGGTTAAGTGTAAGCTGCGTAAAAGACTTTTTCACTCGATTTAAGGACAGCAAAGCTGTGAAAACGTCCATGGTCTCCTGGAGGGGAAAAAGCCACCCTGAGTTTGGCAGCTCGGTGAAGAAAATCTGTTGAGGCAAACCTAAATAGAATATACATAGAAATGTAATAATCAAGTGCATATGGCAATGAGAATATCACACTTTGTAATGAGAGTCTGACTATATAAAGATTTGTCGATTTAAATATTTGACATTTTAGAGACAAATTGCAGAAGTCTATTGATTTACTTTTTTTGACTAATAAGTACATGATGCAAACGAGCAACATTTTCCCATTTGGAAATTTTTTTTTTTACATTTTTTTTTTACTATATAAACTTTTTTACTTTTTACTTCCTTCTAGAGCGATAGTATTAACTGATAATATTAACCCTTTCTAGATCAACTTGTCCCACTTATTCTATATGGGGTGTCTCTTGTGTTTGCTTTAAAGGCCAGAGATATGTTCAGCCTAACTTTTTAAATACAAGCTATATACATCAATGCCGACTACCAGCTAATCTGGCTTGCAAAATGTTGGATAAAATAACATGCTGTCATATATTTATTCCGTAGTTATTTCAGTTTATACCGAAGCATTTATATGATCCATTTGCATCTGGCAAAACTATGTGGCTAGTAAGACCTTTGAATCTCTTTCTGTGCAATTAACCCTTTGTTGTTGTTTTTTTTTCTAGGCTATTCCAATGCTGTGCAGAAATTTTCCCAAACCTTACAAAGCTTCCAGTTTGATTTCATTGGGGACACCATGACCGATGATGAAATAAATATTGGTAAGCCATTTTAATAATGGAAAATGAAAATGCCCCATGTAACCCTGAATATAAATAAAATATGGATACACTGGTATTTTATTTGTCAACGGTATTTCTGCAGTAAAAGGAAATTACATTTTTGTAATCTCTGTAATCATTCTTGCTGTAATATAATGAAGTTACTTTGTACGATTCAAGGGATAGATCTCCCAAACGCTATGGTGTGGTTTCATCTTTTGCAAAAATGGAAATCACATTTAAATTCCCCTGGCGCAGGTACAGTATGAGTATAGAGATTACCTTTTCTTTGCATTATAGTTATTTTTGATAGCACACTGGCTATACACAAGCTTGTGGTGAGTCTCTGGCGTTTAATATGTTAATAGCAGATGTTGGAAACTGATGTCGCTACCCGAGCCAAGCAGTGACTCACAATCACACACACTCATCTGTAGCTCTCCTTGTGCTCCAAAAAAGGGCCCTGTCTGATAGAAGAGGAACCCTCCCTGGCTGATCTGTGACAAGTACACCAGCCCATGACTTGGACCTGAACCTAAAAGTGTGGCTCTTAGAGAAAAATCTAACACGGCCACATAGCACAGCATTAATCCGGCATAGAATTGGGCCAAAGTAAAACAAGTTAAAAAATAAATAAATAAAAAAAAATCATTCCAATACAAAACATGTGTATCCAATTAATTCCTAGCCGGAAATAGCAGTCGTCAGTCTTTTTTTTTTTTATTAACGGATTTACGCAAACCTCTGAATGTTAGCATTCTTCATGTTAATATGCAGGATTCGTTTTCTGCCGGTGTGTCTGTAGCATGTGCAGTCCGGGTTCTTACGTAGATAGTGATCTGCGCCCGTGGGAGATGCTGCCATATATTATTACATTAGTATGGATCTTCTAGTTACTGCCTGTGGAGGATACACGTTAATACATTATGCATGGATGGTGTTCTGCAGGTTAATGCCCAGGGACAGGGCTCTGGAGATTTGACATATACCTTCTTTTGAAATGATTTGAGTCCAAAATGAATGGCCTTTACACCTTGGACTGTCTTTTCCCTGCTCCTATTAATGGGTGATGATCCCTAAAGCTGACACTCACTAGCTTCACTATTATGAAGAACCAGACCTGCAGAGGGGACCTTCATAGTAATTTAATTACACATAACACAGGGCCAACCAATCTCTTCTTGGAGCAGGTTCAATGCATAGTGAAGTCTGGGAGTCTCTGATAAATTTCTGCCTTGGAGAATAAAACCCTTGAGTGTCTGCACGATGCTGTAATAGCAAATGACACAGCCTAGAGAAATGGCTGGTTGCCTCACTGAGTTGATTTTGTTATGCCCCAAGGAAGAAAAACAGTGATTCAGCACAAGTTCATTATGCTTTAGGAATCTCCGTGAAATTTCAGCACCCTTGGGGGGGTTTGGCTGTGATCATTATTTATAATTTGACAAAATCTTTATTTTCAAAAAGTTTGTGCTGGAGAAACTTCAGCTGGACTGCGAGACTTTCTAGCAGAAAGGGTGCATGTTAAAAAAAATATATATATCTAAATATTTTAAAACGAGATGTGTGTATGGCAAAATCTATTGTTTTTTTTTTTCTTGACACATTACCCAATAGACCACAGACAGTTGTAATGGATGAATCTAACAAATCCTATTTTTTTTTAGAAATAAAATGGCAAATTTATTAGAGCTTGTAGGTGATTCAAAGATTTTAACTTTAATATGTATTTTCAATGAACATTTGTGGGGTGCTTCTACTACATGCAGGGCAAAGTTAATATGGGATTCATTTTAAGTAATTTCATTGATTTAATTATGGATTAGTCTCATTTCGTAAAGAATGTAACAAAAGACCAGTTGGGAAAGGAACCAAGATGCCTTTTGGTAATACTTTTCTGTTCTAATCACAAGAGACAACTAAGTACATGCGTATGGAGGGCTGAGAATAAGATGACAAACTCAAATACCTTTCCTAACAGTAACCCACCATCGGATTTTTTTTTAATGGTTTTACAGCTGAATCCTTCAAAGAATTTGCCGATTTGCTGCAGCAGGTGGAGATTGAAAGGATGATGATGGTAAGATGTACAAAAAAAATAACTGTGCAATCCATTTCAACGGCCATCAGAGGCTAGATAAGGCAGGTGCACCTCACCCTGGCAGCCCTGTAACAGAGGTGCTCAGCTGGGTCACCTAGCACAAAGTTACCTGACCCTGCAGCAGTAGTTCAGTATGGGGATAGGCATAACACAAGATAGGAGTGTGACTGAGTATGTGTTAGTGTGTGGTGCTAGAGTGGGCATGGTGTTAGTGTGTGTTGGTGTAAGAGTACAGTTTGCATATATGTGTATATTTGTTAAGTGGTGGGGCAGCCGCACCAATGAAACCCCCCAGTCAGTAGCCAGTAACCCTACGCTCAACCCTGATTTGGGAGATGCACCTTTAGAAAGCTTAAGTAGTGATTAAGTAACTTCAAAAGGTTACAATTTATTAGAATGGAAGGTTCCTTACACTTTAAGATAACGTGCCACTTGGTGTTATACCTGGAGGACCGTACAATTAATGATAACTCCCGCATTGTATACCCACCTTGCTTAACAAGGCCACATGGCCACTTAACATGACCACAGCATATGTAGATGTAGGCTGAGTTTAGTGTATGGAATAATCCTTACTGTACCCCTTTTTAGAATCCTCTCTCAACAAAAAAACTTGCTTTGCTTCTTGTTATAAAAGCAATATATATGGTTTGGATCTATTCAGAAAGCCATTTATTTTGTTTGTTTTCAATGTATTATCTCTCCTCAAATACACCCCTCATTATTTAATGTATTCATTCTACTGCACTCATTAGGACCCTGAACATGGCTCAGATTATAACATTGTGAACTCTTGGTTTTATTTTTACATGTAACATTTTCATTTTTAGATGTGATTTTTGCAAACGCTAAAACACCATATGCAATTCCCTACATGCCACGTTAAAGGGACACCTCCAGTATCATAGGCATTCCATGGTCCCTTTAAATGTTTCTGGTGTTCCCCTTGCAAATACATTGAGGCGGTTCTGCAGAATGTAATATTTGTATAGACTGACATACATATGCAACCGAGACATTTCCCTTAAGTATGCTGTGAACTGTATTTTGAGAAACGTTGCACTGTTGTCTGATGCTTTCATCGCATGGCTGAACTTTGAGAAAAGATTGAAGGTGGTTATTATATTGTATGGCCCAATAACGTTATTTTTGCCTCTTCAGCTACAAAATGCGGATGATCTTCTGATCAAACCTCTTGAGGGATTCCGTAAAGATCAAATTGGACTAACCAAGGTATGTTACATGTAATTCAGTAAGGGTTGACTGCGATCTGCACATATCATATATGTTTAATGTTGACTTACACCACGTATTAAGAAAGAGAATGGCCTATTGGGACACTTACGTCACAGTAATACTTCCCTGACTACACATTTATTCATTTCCAGCTTAAAAAAAACACATCTTCTAAACTGTTTTTAGAAAACCTTGGAAAAACTAAAGTAAGCTCTCTATTTTCCTGGAAGTCATTCATTGACATGGTCACCTCCCTTACTCTGAGATTATGCGAAAAATGGAGAGGCCCACATTTTGTAGAGAGGGGGCTGGATCCTCTCTTAGGCCATCTGGAGGTTGCCAGAGTGAGTGAGCCGAGAACAGCCAAGAAAATCTGGAATCGGCACAGGATCTGCTCCTGCCTCCTCCTGCTTCATAACCATTTCACTGCCACATATACAGTGCTGTGAAAAAGTATTTGTCGCCTTGGCGCTGCCTTTTATTTTTGCTTACTTGTCACATTTAAATGTTTTAGATGGTTCAAAGTCAGTAATTTGACTGTGCCACTCCAAACCTTCACTTTCGACTACATTCCACAGAATATTACCCCAAAAGTCATCAAGATGTGTTTTTGACAAATGCGAGACGAGCCTTTGTGATGTTTTTGGTCAGCTGTCTTTTTGCTTTGCCACTCTCCCATGGATGCCGTATTTGCTCAGTCTCTTAATGGAATTGTGAACACTGACCTTAACTAAGACAAGTGATGCCTGCAGCTCTTTACATTTTAGTCTGGGTTCTTTTGTGAGCTCCTGTATGAATTGTTGATGCGCTCTTGGAGGAATTTTGGTAGGCCTAGCCTAGGTCGGCTAGATATGCTCCAGCACGCCCTGTTGCTGCAAAACAGGGGAGCAGATTGACCTCTTTGGTTGATCAGGCCTATACTGTGTCACTGCTCAGATAGCTCTCAACTCATTAACCAGCCTATTAATACTACTGTTTTCTTAATCCTGCTCCCGCTGAATTTCTGACCATTACCGCCCGCTCCCGCAGCATGTGTGTTCCACTCCCGCCCGCTCCTGCAACATGTGTCCAATCCCGCCTGCTCACCGCAAACATCATTCACAAACATTCATCCACTCATTCACAGATACTAATCATTCACGGATACTCATTCATTCCCTCAATCACGCATACTCATACAAACTCCCCCACCCCCTTACCTGAACGGCAGATTTCCCCGTGCACTCCCGCAAGGGTGCTGTCAGGGACTGGGTCCATACAGATGACTGTAATGACCCAGAGCACCCAAAGATGGAGTTCAGGAGTTATTGTGCACTAGCGGAGATGGGCAGGGCCAGGGTGTTGAGCACCTAAGGATGTGTGGCCACATACCAGGGCCCTGACATAGCAGTGGATGTTGTCCAGAACAAAACAAAGATATCCTGCAGGCACACTGGAGCAGGCATGAGACATAGCTATCCAGACAAATTTGTAGGATGTTGCAGGCTGGGAGTAGGGAAGCTAAGCAGAGTAACAGCTGAAACATAGCATACAAGGGAGACAGAACAAGGAACAGGGAGACAAGCAAGAATCATAGCCAGACAAGACATACATGTTACAGGACACAACAGAGGACAGGGAAACAAGGCACGCAAGGGATGGAGTGTGGAGCCAGGACGCTTCTCCTTTTAAGCAAGCATAGGATATCTTAACTGGGACATGCGGAGAGGAGCGAGAAACCAAAATCCTCAGATGATTCAGGAAAAAGAGGGCAAAGGCACATAAAAAACGAACACACATAAATACAGGACTAGCCTAGGACTATATGATAACAATTGGAGATTTAGTCGCATCTTATGGCCATAGTATGCTTAGCCCACCACTACACCAGAGTACTCCAATATAGGGTGGGTCCTAGCGCTAAACCCACCTACTGAATCACTAATAAGCTGAAACTAAACATTAAATCTATACACAGAACAGAGAAGGACATACCTTTAAACTGCAGACTGAGACAAACATAACAAACGGGTGGGACACACATTATAAAGGAATCAGAAGCTGAAGCTAAGAGCAGGAATCAAAGAATCAGAAGTTCAGGACAGAGCGTAAGGAAATCCAGGAATGGATTGTTGTGAGAGAGGGGAACTGTAGCAAAACTGGGGAAACCAGAGAGTAGCAGCGCCACAGCCTGAATGGGACCTGACAAGTGCCTTCGTGTTGCTCGCACACAGTCTCTCTTCTCTTGTCCTGCCGGAACAGAGCAGGGTCATGTGACGTAAACTCACGTGACTCCGCTGGGTTCCTGGGCAGAACAAGAGAGGAGACGCTGTGTGCTAGCAACACGATGGCAGCCTTGCGGGAGTGTGCGGGATTATTGGGACCCCCAGGTACATTGTCTGACCGCCTGCAACACCCGAAAAAGGCCCACACCCGCAAGTTTTTTGACAGGTCATCCCAGTACTCCACAGCGAGGACAGCGGCCATGATGGAGACATTTACGAAATGTAAATGCCACTGGTCATTGTTGTCAGTCGTGATATTTGGGTGATTATTCCTTGCTTGAACACCACACTGTGCTAATTGCTATGGTAATGCTAATGAAGTCCATTCCTCCATTACTTGAGTGATTCTATTGTTTACTACAGGCTTGTAGATTGGGCTAACATAATGGAGCTAGAAAATAAAAAATTGCTTTTATGAAGCTGCCTTGCATAAAACATGCAGCAACTAGAACTTTTCTGAAAAAATAAACAGAATACTTTTGAAAACATATTTTTAATCTGACACCTTAATATGCATTCTGACACAGAAGTGGCCCTCCTCCTGACACACAAAATATCAATAAAGTCCTGTTATTTTTATAAAAGGCATCACTTTGTTAAAATGTATTGTTTCAGGAGAGGAAGAAAAAGTTTGACAAAGACAGTGAAAAGTTTTATTCACTTCTTGACCGACATCTGCACTTGTCATCTAAAAAGAAAGAGACACAGCTACAGGAGGTGAGGAGTGGCAGATGCATTGCCAATAGTGACATGTAAATAACATTAAATCTTTTGGTTCACTTTTGATATGTATGAGAATGAATCATAAGCTGTCCGAAGTAAGTATAAAAATATGTAAATATAAATATTTAGTAAAAAAAAAAAAGTATACATTACTCAGTCGGGTTTACTCTCTTCTGCAGGCTGATGTGCAACTAGACAAAGAAAAACAAAATTTCTATGAATCTTCCCTAGAGTATGTCTACCAGATTCAAGAGGTGCAGGAGAGCAAGAAATTCAGTATTGTGGAACCGGTGAGCATGTACACAGGATTCCTGTTGAATCTGCTGTTTTATTTGCTAAGCGTATTAAGTAATTGCTTAGTAATACGTAGACTTGTGCAAATGGACAAAAAATGATTTGGCCAAAAAATTTTGTTAGGTTTTTGGTCCATTTGTTTCCAGATATGTGTACATACAGTTAATGTCATAACAGGGGCGCTCCCACCATCTCTCCAGCTATGACACACGTAAGCGATTTATTGCTTTTTTTGTATTCCTTTTTATAGTATAAATATGCATGGACCTTCACTTATAGTGTAAATGCATCGATGTCTTTGTTCCCAGGTGCTGGCCTTCTTGCATTGCCTCTTCACGTCTAACAGTCTCACCTTTGAACTGACACAAGACTTTCTGCCCTACAAGCAGCAGCTGCAGCTCAGTCTTCAGAATGTAAGTCCTGTACCAGACAGACACAGCCGTGACAATGAACCTCAATGGGCACTAATAATACTAATTCTTTTAGGGAGTGTGTGATTGGTGGATTGGGGAGTATCAACCCCCAAACATTTTGTACGGCATCATTTGTGTACTATCAAAATAAAATGTATTTATAAATGAATTACCCATTTCCTGTTACATTGCCATTTATTACTTTCTTCTTTTGATTTTTTTTCCTGCCTTGGCCTTCACCAGCATTCATTGGGCACCAAGCCAGTTGGCTGTAAAATTCGGTAGAAGTCAAATGTGTATCCAAAGTATGTTGTGTAATTAAGCAAAGAAAACACTCTTTGACTATTGATGTGTAGACCAATGGTTACAGAATGTTTTTGTTACCCTTTTCTTGGCAATGTATTCAAATTGTTGCACAGCATGTGCAAGTTACACTTGTTAAACAAGGCTCACTGCTTCCGTTTACTGCAAGTCCATGCATAGCCAATTTCAAGATCATTGCCCTTCTAAAAGTCTATTCATTTTCTTATTGTTGGGATGTGCACTTACCGTGATTTGCCTGCCCCACAGACCCGAAACCACTTCACCTCGACCCGAGAGGAGATGGAGGATCTAAAGAAGCGAATGACTGATGCTCCAATAGTCTGCAAATTGAAAGGGCAGAGTACCATCGAAGGATACCTGTACTCTCAGGAGAAAAGTAATGTTGCTTATACCTAGAAGCCTGTGCGCAAAGCCACTGGCTGTAACTTACTTTTTTAATGGTTAAATACTTTGATTTTCACATTTATTTCTGATAGTGAGCTTGGCAGGATCTTCAGGGTATAATATAGAGTTTAATGCTGCACTTATGGCAGGTCTGAGGCTATACATGATATCTTGGCATTTATATCCGTTTCACCTTCAAACCTGGTCACCACTAAATGCTTACAGCTAGACAGCCATAGCAAGAAACAGCTCCTTGAGAAAACAGTAAAGACCGTTACACCTCATGGTATGGAAACATAATGTCTTTGCTTTTCATTGCTTCTTTCAGGGGCTCTCGGCATCACTTCGGTGAAATATTACTGTAAATATGAGAAAGATAGAAAGATCTTAAGCATGACTCCGTTAGAGCAGAAACCAGGCCCCAAACAGGTAAGTGAAATGTATTGTGTACACATAAACTGGCTAATATGTGCCATGTTGCCCAGCCAAACACCATACTATATATATTTTATTATGTGCTGAGTGTTGTATGGAATGTACATCCAGCACCCGATTATTGCATCTTTTAAAATTACTGGAGACATAAAATTATTAGTATAATTTCCAATAGTGCAGTTATATGATGTGAAATATATAATTCTGTCTATTTTAATAATTGAAATCCCAGTTAGGGTACTGATTTTTTTTATCCTTTTGGTTGATGAGAAGCACAGCCTCTGCTTTTGAATATCGTAATAAAGTACAGGTTAGGTAATTGTTTTTCTTGGTGAGCTGTAATCCTGTTTGCCTGTGTGGTAATCCCTTACCGCTACCATCTGTTTTAGGAAATAGTCCCTTTGTTTTCTTCTAACTCCCCCACGTTCGTTATACTATGTTCTCACCAGATTCCCACTTCTTCCTCGCCTTGTAGGTGACCCAGGAGCTGACACTCAAGTCTTGCATCAGGAGGAAGAGCGATTCTATTGACAAGAGGTTTTGCTTCGATGTGGAGACCAATGAAAGGTGAGTTCTATGGGTATTAGAGGAACGTCCATAAGTGTACAGCATTAGAATGTCGTTTACTAACTGGACCTCAGTGCTGGTATTTAGGATCATTTTGAGACAGTATATGTATCTGAATCTTAGCATTTTTTTTACTTTGTGCCTCGTTCTCGGGGTCTGTCAGTTCTTTTGCAGCCTATATGTTATGGACTTTTACATTGGTTATCTGATATATACTTTTAAGTTGCCACAAGCTGGAATTTCCATGGGGAAATATTTTATAGTAGGAAAATCTTCCAATTTAAACTAATATATAAAGTACCAGCAGATCCATCAGCATTGTACAATGTGGTTATACATAAATACATTTACTGCAACAGAGGAAGAAGGCATAAAGGGTAAGCATTTGCATTGTAAAAGAGTGTTCACAATTTGGTATTTAAACGTGTCTCAAGGACAGGTCCTAACATCATTTTGACTCACTTTTTGTTCTCCCATTTCTATTCTTTCAGACCTGGGACCCTCACTTTGCAGGCTCCATCTGAAACCAATAGACGCCTATGGATTGAAGCCATGGATGGGAAGGAGCCTGTGAGTATGCTCAGCTTTGAGTGACCTCTGCTGGAGGAAACCTTATCATGAGCCACAGCCAGCACAATATCCAGTAATATGTGTTGGGCACTTGTTGTGGGCGATACATTAGCTCCACTGTAGAATTAAATATAGTTAACATTATTTAGTAGTGCATTTTGGCCCAAAAGACATAAGTTTGGCACGTGCAAGTACCCCATGTCAGCTGTAAGAATGACACTATTAGCTTTTGTGGGTGACAAACACTCTGTTTATTGTTTTAGTGTCCATACAAGAACACGTGAATTTAGGCCTCCCATTTTGCATCACATAGGTTTCAATAAATAGAGATATTACTTTGCATATGATTCTGTGTGACTAAAAACACGCACACTTTCTATAAAACATTGATTCTCTGCTTCCTATGTACAGGCCAGAACTGGCTCTCAGGCACAACAGGCAAATGCCGAGTCGGTGCCCAATGGCGTCTTCCATTCACCTTTTAGTCTGGTTGGGGCAGCTTCACACTGCGAAAGTGTTCTTGTGTGATATATGAGTAATATGCAGCCCTTGTGTGATATATGTGTAATATGCAGCCCTTGTGTGATATATATGTACTATGCAGCCCTTGTGTGATATATATGTACTATGCAGCCCTTGTGTGATATATATGTACTATGCAGCCCTTGTGTGATATATATATATATATATATGTAATATGCAGCCCTTGTGTGATATATGTGTAATATGCAGCCTGTGATTCATTATCTACTCATCTAAAAGTGCCAGGGATGCCTATCCAGCAATGTCTACATATCACCATATGTTCTGCTTATGCCTGTCCTTAAATCACTGCCTAAAAGAATTGGCAGATGTCATCTCCTAGATAGTAAACTTTCAAACAAGGTCTTCTTTACCTAGTGTGTCAGTTTGTCTTAGTCTGTCAATTGTAGTTTTGTCATGCCCTTTGAATATATGTATTGTAAGAAGCACTTCATAAGTTGGCTGTATATAAGTATAATTAAAGTAAATGAAACAGCTCTCCCATCTCATAAGAATCTCCTTTTAAACATATATACAGTATTCACATGTTCTGAAGGTTTTAATGTCTGGAGAAGATTGATTCTATTTTTTATTAGATTTTTTTTTCTTGTGTAAACCTAGGTTTCAAAAATACATACCTTAATGTAATTTTTGTTTTTAAAATTTTGGTTGTGTGGAACTGTACAAAACTGTTTTCTGCTTTCCTCCACAGATCTATCACAGTCCCATCACGAAGCGGGATGAAAGTAAGTACAGATCACTCTGGCTATACGAACACTCTGCCCAAATAACAGCCAGTCACACTCCAGTAGTAGCTTAGACTGTTTTTGCATTTGCTCAGTCATGTAGCTCTAACTTTTTTGCAATCATTCATTTTCCTGCTCACAATCATCTTTGTTAGATTATGTAATTTATCTGCATCATATGGAGTTGTGTATAAATGGCATTTCTGGTTCTAATTGATATATTGCTTATTATAAGCAGTCGAAGGTCCATGCGCTCCTGTGTGTGTATATGGCCTCTCTTTGCTCGGCATTAGGGGCATAGGGGCTGCTAACTATGATCATTTTGTAGCCCCAAGTACTAATATGGCGCCTCTCTTCCAGTGGAACTGAATGAAGTGGGATTTCGCTTTGTTCGGAAGTGCATCAATGCAGTGGAAGCAACAGGTAGGCAGTGATACAAAATGGATTATTGGGACAATGGTTGTCATCTTTTGCTAATAGAATACACATTCATAAGGTGGGGTAGATACTTTTTGGTAATAAGCAGTTTGTAGAATTTTTACACAACTGAAAAGTGATGATTCAGTGGTTCACTCATAGAAAGCATCTAGTGCCTGCCTAATGTCAGATAGTTAGATGGAGAAGCTACATCATGGGGGGAGGCATGGGATGGTGGCAGAGGGTAGAGATAGACAATATCTTCAGGGGTTCTCCTAGCTCCCATGTTGAAAGTCATGTTTTTCCCGTTACTTCCCTTTGGCTGGTTTTTGATTGATCGCATTATTGATATCCCAGGAATGCCTCTATGTCTATCCTCTTACAGGAATCACTACAGAAGGCGTATACAGAACCGTGGGGAGCAACATCCAGGTGCAGAAGCTTCTTAATTCCTTTTTTGGTATGGATCACATCTGTATTAATTTTTACACGATTAACATAACTGATTACCAAAGATCTACCAAAGATTCGGCCATTGAATATGTGTGTGTGCAGGTCTGTCTCCAGCAAGTTAGATTATTTTCTCATAGTGTCTCTTGAATATTTATATAGCAATTATAAAAATGACACCTGTTGACCGTAATGATATCACACAAAATGGTACATATTTAGAATACATAATGGCAAAAGACAATGTTATAACATTTATATAGTCCTTTCACTCCAGTATAAGACATTTAAAATCAATTAGTTTGATTGACTCCTATTCTCTTTTATTCACTTTTAGACCCAAACTGTCCTGGAAATGTGGATCTACAGAGCAGTGATTGGGACATTAAAACTATCACAAGCTCTCTAAAGTTTTATCTCAGGTATATGAAATGCAAATATAACATTTTGATACACCAAGCTACATCATGTGACACAGGAAGATGACCACTACAACGTATCACAGTGTATCTCTGCTCCTTATGCTTAGACATTACAAAATAACTGTTCTAAATGTGTTCTTTTCTTCTAGAATTATGTTGTGAATTTTATATTGTATTCTTTCTCCATCACTTGTTCCTTTTTTGTTTTTCAGGAATCTCTCAGAACCAGTAATGACATATAAAATGCATCGGGAACTTGTGTCTGCTGCAAGTAAGTCCCCTTGTTTTAATTTGTTATTATTGTGTATTAGAAGTACTATTATAATGGAATGCCCATGCATGGGACATGTTGGTGAAATTGACCTTTATTAAACACATGTTCAGCTATGGGCCTGATTTTTGGAACATGTATAGTTAATAGACAGTGTGTCATTGTAGCTAAATGTTAAAGTGAACCTGGCAACTAATAAGGGCTTATTAAAAGACTATAGCATGAAAACGGCATTTGATATTCATTGTCTTTTAAGAACCTCCTATATCCCATGTATATACTTACAAAGATTTAGCAATCAGCCTAGGATAGGGACATGCTACTAATTATTATGGATATGAAAAAGCTTAAAGTGCAATATGTTAAAAACAGCTCAGCAAGATAAACTGAGTGAAAATATAGGAGCAGAGTTAAGGTTTATGATGTCCACTTATTCATTACAGAGTCAGAGAATTTGGATTACCGTCTAGGAGCGATTCATTGCCTTGTATACAGACTTCCAGACAATCATCGGGAGATGCTGGAGCTGATCATACGTCACCTATCCAGGTATCTATTGGCAATTACACATTAATATGGATAAATGTAAAGTTCAAAAAATTCGATGGATATTCAGCTTATAAACATTCTGTTGAAGACAGTGCCCTCTAGTGGCTGATGCATGTATCCACTGCATTAAGGAATTAAATGGGATCTTTTCTTTTTACTATTACTTGCAAGTCATTGTATAAACATGGATCAATGTGACATCTGTCATATTGCTTTAACTATTTTTTTTACAAGTAATCCAATTGTATGTGTGAGGTCTATAATATGGATTTGACAATACCCTATCATTTCTGTAAATTACCATACCTGTTAAAGTGCCAGTAAACATTACCGTTAGCCCTTAAAGGGACACTGAAGTCTTCTTTAGTGCATATCAGAGCCATAGCTACCTCCTTTTGCCCATCAAGCATAAACAGAAAAAATGCGCCCCTGTACAGATGTTACATTGCGGAACGTAGATTAATAACAAGGAAATGAATGGTATTAGAACAGGAAAATTAAGAAATGGTAGTAAAACAAATATCTCTTATCCCAGTCATTTGTTCACAATTTGTGCCAATCAGGTAACTATTAACCTTTGGCACTCTAGAGTTTGTGTACTATAATCCCCATTACAATCCCCATTGTCCAACCCTATCAGTATACAGTTAGCCAGACATAGATATGATACAGTGCAGCTCATAGTGAGCATTAGCAAATGCAAAAAACGCAAAACTTCTAATTGAGGAAGACTATTGTGCATTGCTAAGCACTAAGCTTTTGTATATGAAGTTACTTTATGTCCTCTTCCATGCTACAAAATTGCATGAAAATCTGAAAGTCCACTTTTTTGTGGTATATTTATATGTATGTGTATATATATATCGTACAGTGGTGCAGCCAGACTCTGACAATGGCACAGCCTAACTCCCATCATTAAATAGTGAGCCAGACACTACCATCACTTTACTCCCATCACTATGTACTGTGTCTGACATCGACGGTGGTACACCATAACTCCCATCACTATATAGTGATCCACAAACATACATGTGGGAACACTATAACTTTCTCATCACTATAAAATGAGCCAGACAAATAGTTGTACAGCATAGCTTCCAATATATAATTCTGCTGTGAATGAACTATGATGCTCAGGAAATATTTCAAAAGACTGTGGAATTGCAGCATTTTTGTCTGATAAGTTATTAATTTATTCTGTGCAGGTAAAGCATGCATGCTCTATATTGCAAGCATGGCCCTCTTTACCTAATGCATTGATTTCTCTTAGACAATTAGTCAATTCTAGTTTTGTCATACCATTCATTAGTATGTACTGTAAGAAGCACTGCATAAATTATTGCCACTATATAAATAAAATATATTAATAATATAGCGTACTTTAAAACATTAATATGAGTTGTTGGTGAGGCTGTGTGGGGCATTAAATGCCCCTTTCAGAAAACAAATAAGCAAGCCTGTGTTACATGGAAAGGTGCTAGCAATGTCCATATGCACTGTTAGCTTCTCGCTTCTGACACTGCGCTGGCCCCAGAGAAAGCAGGTGTCAGGAAGTGACTGGCAGTGGGTAAGCAAAGCTTCTTTTCTGTTTAAACTCTTAGGATAACGCTTTGGTTCGCTTAATGGTTTTCTTAAGTGTTAAAAATAAAGTTTAAATCCTAACACATTTAGCGCTAAGATATTCCAGTGATAGATTTTTTGGGAAAGAGCCTCAGAGGCAATGCCATACCCTGTCAAGTGCCCTGTAGAGAAAATGGCAGCAGCAGAGGGGAGACAGGGAGTGCTGCCCTCTCCCAAACAGCTTCCCAATACACGAACATTGCTGGCATACATGTTTCTTGAATGTATAGACGTATACAGAGTTATGATTGGGCACTGCTAATGTCTGGTGTGCAGTAACAGTAAAGGGGACTCCCATAGTACTAGTACAGATTATGAATGGTTTGCAAAAATAGTTTTTTTGCTGCATATGCATATTAGCTATTAGTTATTTTAGTCTATTCTATGAGACAAACACTCTTGACTCCTCATCATATTTGAGAACTTTCTAAATGGCTTGAACCCGAGAAACTTTAAATTAATGTAATATTATTGGCCTATCATGTAGATTTTATGTAGCAACTCATCAAACATGTTAACCAAATGGTTCTAGTACCAGTTTTCATCACTTAGTGGAGTAACGTTTATTAAAACAGGGATATCGACCATGAAATGCTGATAGCAAAACACTACTCATGTGTTGCTCAGCCAGCATCAGGAATGGTCTATAAGTCGCCACGTGAGCATCGTGAGAGTATTAGTTTCACAATAACTGCAGTGCTAGTTGTTGGCTATCCTTATCTCACTGATGCGTTATAATTTATGGAAAAATATCTAAACTATTCATATAGGCAGAAAAGAAGAAATGTAAAGTGATATTGAAAATGACTAATGTGATTTAGTGCTTCAGTTGATTAACATTTAAACTTTAAATGGCTGTCATTGGTGATTAATTGATTATTCACTTGTACTGTGTATAACTGTGAATGATATATAATATAGCCTTTCTGTTTCTCCTTGTTCTAATCATTTGCAGAGTTTGTGAATACAGCAAGGAGAACCTTATGTCTCCATCTAATATGGGAGTCATTTTCGGTCCAACTCTGATGAGAGCTCAGGAGGACACAGTAGCTGCCATGATGAACATAAAGTTTCAGAATATTGTGGTGGAGCTTCTCATAGAACACTGCGATAAGGTAAGCTCACGATTTTACAATTAGATACCAAAACGGTAGGATATAGGTTCCATATTAACAGCAAAACATGTATTCTCCTAAAGTGTACACTTGTATGTACTACATAAAAATAATTATGACATTTGCAGCACAAATTCATTACGCATGATGGTGGGCCTTGAAAAAACTCATAGTTCATTCATTGACAAAAGTGATAAGAAACCGCCCTGATTTTAACTATGCATTGTGTGGGGCTAGCCAAGCGCTCTCTTCAGGAGAAGCTCATTGGGGTAATTAATGTGTAATCAAGTCATTGTGGTTTATACATTAAAGGGAGTGTTAACAGGAGAGTTGAGTTTTCAACTCTAGGCATCATCATGGGATATTTCATGTAACAAGCATGTAGATAGAGAACCTGCCTACTTTTTTTAAGCTGCCACTAATGGAATATAACACTAGACACTGCATCTATGTACTTAGTCTCACTAGCAGCTATTGGGGGGAAAATACGCTTGGTAGCGACTTCATGCAACTCAACATCTGGTGAAACCAAGCGTGGACATCTACAGTTTTTTGGAACTGGTTACACTGTTTCATTACTCAATAAAGCACAATTGCAGTTAAATCTTTCCCTGGGTTGACTTGTAGTGTATATCCATGACACATTAACCAAAGAAATGTTATTGCCATGTATAACATGTTTTGGAGAAACTGTTAATATGGCTAGGTGTAGCAATCTAGGGTTTTCCTGGTATGTTATTAAGAACAGAACGCTGTGTCTCAAGTGATAGAACTACATTAAGACTAAACCTTCCGTTGATTGTCTTTGTCCTTTGCAGATATTCTCTGGTCCTCCTGAAGAAAACAATGTTCCTCCTGTTCCTCCGCCAAGAATAACCCCTCGCACCCACAAACCCATCACCATATCCAAGCGGCCTGTAAGGGGAAGACCTGGGATGCAGCATGGATTAAGTGAAAGTGAGGGTAAGGCACGTTATTCATTCTAACACCCTAATGTTGGTTGCTTATTCATTATCTAGTCAAATGTCAAGAAACAACATGAAATGTGATGCCATTTGTAAGATCAAATTTGAAAATGACATGAAATCACCACACAATCCCAAACTCACACACAACTTTTTTTGTAGATTTTCTTACAATTAATTGTTTTAGGTCCTAGACATTTGTAGCTATATATACTTCACCAGCTGAGTTCTATTCACCTAAGCAAATAAAAAATAGAAAAAAAGGAAGGTGATATGAAAAATCTAAATGTGTCTGTATATGTACAAACCTGAGCTGTAATAGGTGATATATTTCTAGGGGTGCCTGTCCTCTCCCAGGGCACATGCCCCCCAGCTGTATCCCAGACTTGTAAGAGTATTCTATTCCTGTTAGGATATGTTCAGGGTGTTCAAAGACGTTCACTGTATAAACGGACCTGCGTCAATTGATATTCCGAACGTAATGTTTAGAGCTGCAGACCTAGGGAGGTCTATAACTGTGTCAATTGACTATTCAATAGCATTATTCATCAATATAAAAATGTTTTCATTTTTAGATGAAATTTTAGTGCAAAATGGCTCCATTACGAACAATAATGACCCCCCACTTCCACTGCAACGTAAAAAATTGCCTTCAAGGGCGGATGCTCAGCCATCAGATACTTATTTTGACGTAGATGTTGCCAAGATGGTTTCCATTATGCAAGACAAAGGATCCAAAAGTGTAACAAACCATGTAAATGGGGAGCTGCCTCAGTACGCTGTGATTAACAGAGCATCTCCACAGTATGCCAAAAGGCCCCCAACCCGACCAACAAATCAGAGAGAAAGTAAGACTTTGTTTTGCTTCTGCCAAAAAACAAATGACCAGAGATGTTTTCACCCACAGCTTAAATTGGAATTGTCTGATTCTATAGGCGAAGGCGATAACGGCAGCAAAGCTCGGACACCTGGAGAGAGGCCAGTAATCTGCCGCCCTCCAGTACGCCCTCCAGACCCACCCTGCAGGATAGCACTGGCCCAGAAAACCGAACCAAAAACAGAGATCATCTCAGGAGGAAAGGAAGACATTCCGTCTTCAGTGTAAGCATCTACCGCTTTCAGTTCAGGCTTTTTAAACTTTCAGTGTGATTTTAACAACCATGTGTAGAAAAGTGTTCCTGACTTACTTCGATAACCATGGGGGTAAGATTAAGTTTTAGGGAAAGTCTCATTATTTATTACTTTTCCTGCTTATTGCTGAATTTAAGGTGCTTGTTAACCCCTTAAGGACAGTGGGTTGTCCTTACAGTTCCCTGTCAGTGGCATGTGCCATATCTTCACCCTGACAGGAAGGCGTGGATCATTTCTTTACTCAGCAGTAAAGCTGTATCTTATATTTGAGATAAAAAAAATGACAAAATTGACAAAAATGTTTTTTGTTTTTATAGGGTTGCATCTCGCACCAAATTTTTTGAGAGTGCGTCTAGACCAAGGGGAAGGTAAGACTCGAGATGGCTTGAAACCCTTTTCCATTAAACTTTACTACTACTATAACCTTTTCCCTGTAATTATTTTGCATTATTACTGTATGGAGTATAAATAAGAGAAAGCACTTATGTCTATGTAGAAATGTTTGTTTATTTATATAATATGGTAATAGTAATGTTTTTTGAGAAAGCAAGCACATTTGTATTTTATATCATGAATACATCTAAATGCCTGACAAGTTGGTGTTTGCCCTTAAAATGTTTTATTCCTTGGCATAGAGACAAAGAATGGTGATGGCTCAACATTCTGCCTATGTATTTCTTACCTGTTAAAACGTTGTTTGGCTCTTTGTCTTGCATTATATTCCAGATATCTATATACCATATACCTATCCAACACATGTTTATATTCCCTCACTGTATTAACCACTACCATTTCTGCTGGAAGGATTTTAACTATCACCCTCTCCATGGTAGTAAAACTCCATTATATTATATTATTAAAGCCTCTTGTTCTTTCTGATATGTATGGGGTCACCAGAGGCATAGTTTGTTTGGGTGGCTGGAATCTCTGGTCCGCAAATGGAAAACTTTGTATTAAAAGAACAAGCAGAAATGTCATTTTTCCTTGATGTCTGTGAACTTATGATGTCAGGATGAGAGGTCAATATGCTGTACCAATTCTCATGTAAACACTGCCAGACGGGACCCTGGTTTGCTTTACCAATTGTAATAGAATATGACATGACTGCCCCTTGTGGTGAAAGTTTAGCATGGCATATATTTTCTTAAAAAGCTAAACTGCCAGGTAGTTAGAGAAGAGGCAATGGTTTAGCCAGGGCCAAATTAACTGCTGAGCACATGGGGCAATTGCTCCAGGGCATGGCTCTGTGCTTGGCCCATACCTATCTGATTGTGTCCCGCGATCTGCAGCGATCATCCTCCATCTCTGAACCTATATGCCGAGAAACGTGGTCATTTCTGGGCTCGCAGCACAATGAGGGAGCTACAGGGAATTTACACAAAGAACTTTCAGGAGGGTGCATGTTTGTGTATATGTGTGTGAGGGGGGAAAATAAAAAACCAGATGAAAAATTTAAAAAAGGCAAGCAAGCAAGATAAAAAAAAGAGGACAATGTTAACAAGTGCAAAAAGGGGCCACAAAAAAAAAGAATAGAACAGAAGGGGAAAAACTCAACAAGAGACAGAAAGAAGGAACCCTTCCTATATAATTGTTCCAGGAGCCAGAGCTCCTCAATTGGGCCTTGGCACAGTGCAGCCAGTGTAGAGAACTTCTTAGTTTATCTTTAGATGTCCTTGTTATGGTCACATAGGCAATCTTAACGTTAAGTTAATATCCCAGCACAACTTACTGTATCGGGATCATTAACGTTTACCACTGATTTTGAACTAATACATCTGTTGGTTTATGTCCCATATAGCCCACCATCCCCTCCCAATAGGATCGCCATGGAGGAAAGCTGAGGAATGAGGTATTATTTTTTTCCATGTTCTCCACATGTTGATATTTTAATGAGCAGCAGTGTATTTACATTTGGTGCTGCCCTAGGTCTGACCTAAGTCGGCGCCCCCTCCCCAGCCGCCATGTACTCTACAGATTACCGGTATATAATATCATATAACAGCACTCAGTGTCTTAAAGGAGCGCAGCACCTTTTAATGCAGTCTATAGAGGTTGTGTCGAGCTGGGAAAAAATCAGAGATCTCCCCTGTAATCGGCCTATTGAGCAGCACTACAGCGAGGGGCCTGTTCACCCAAGAGGGTGATCTGCCCTGTGGTTTTGCAGAAGACGGACTGCCACCCGACCTGGTCCTGCCACCATAGGCCTCGTCAACCTAGTGAAGGATATGTCACTACTCAGGAAGTATTATAAGAAACCATTTCAAAGTTTGTAATGAAGCAAAGTGCATAAAATGAAGCAGATACTTACATGGGTTTATGGCAATTGCTTAAAATGTTTCTACTCTTTCTCAGGAGGAGACACAAACTCTCCCTGGCTGGTCCAAGGAAACCCTTTCTCCAGTTCCGCAAGCAGGCCATAATGATACAAGCAGACCATGCATTGGGCTTCGGATGATCCTTCTTATTCCTCCCTTCACTTTTTTCCTTCGGGGTGTTTTGGGAAGTATAATATTGTTCTTCTGAAAAACGTTGGCCACCACATGGAAAGAAGAACATTTACTGGTCTATATCCCCTTGTAGTGGGATATTTACATAGAATGTCATAAGTGTGATAGGAGGAGGTGTCCGATATTCTATCCACCTCACTTAAACAGACTTCCTTCATGTTCTTAGGAATCTTTGGAACAGTGTGTGACTGCCAAAAGACAAGACTTTTGCAGAATCAGTTATGGACTTCTGTAGTTAAACTATTGATGTGCTAATATTTATTGATGGATTAAAAAAAAAGTACTACCCCCTTCATTATCAAGGGAGGCAAACAAATGATAAAATAATTGCATTAGGCAACAATTCTTTCACTCCATACAAAGAACGGGTCTCTTCCGCCTGAAGACATGTATTTATATGTACAAGAAGAGTGCAGATTTTGCATAAACCTAAAAGTGAGCGGACTCAAAAAATTCCTTTCCTGGATACTAACCTTTTCCTGCAAGCTGGTAAAGCTTTTTCCAGCTTGAATATACATACAGTATCTACCCTTAGCTTTGAAAGTGTCACTTTTTAACCCTTTCCAACATTTTAAAATCAGTTAGTAGATTCAGTATGATCGATGAGATATTACTATATTGTTAAGAGTAAAATATTTTCTCACTCAATTCTTCAAGCAAGCAGCCAACCGTTTTAAAAATAATTTATTTAACAAACAGGCAATTTGTAAGCTGAGGATGTATTTTAATTTTCCAAAAGTAGGATTTGATCTACAATGTGAATCTACGATGTGAACATATTCCTTCCATAGCTTCCTACAAACAAAATAATTAACAAAATAACCGTTTATTGCTAGCAATGTATGTGAACTACGTTGTGTACAGTTAGTTTTGTTTTCTATATTGAAGAACCCATTTCTTTCTCTCTCGTATATAATTTATATATATTTTTAAATAGGTCAACTTTTGTTGTTCCACATAAGCTGGAACAAAAACCTACATTTACATTTTATGGAGTGGTGCACATTCCATCGGGATTCCAAGGCACAGAATGCTACTGGTTTAACTAGACCAGGATACAGGTGAACCGTACTGTACCAGTGATCAACTCCAGTCTGCAGACATTAACCTCCAGTGCACTTTTTTCCCTTTGTCTTGTAGCCATAGATTTTGTTTCTGTGAATAACTGTAAATTTTATCTGTATATGTTTCTAGTGTCTAGATCAAGGGTCACAATTCCAGTATTTTATGGAATAATGGAGAAATAATATGAAATAAACACAATGTACCTGTAAAGAAATGCTTTGTTTGTTTTAGGATATGTCATTCTGATATCAGATTTGCTTATGACAGGGCATAATCTTCCTATATTAACATTCAGGATAGATCAGTTGATGGAACTGCACAATAAAACATGTGCAAAATACATATGCAAAGGTAGAATGAGATGACATGCCTTTTGATGTGAGGTGGGTTTAAAACGAACCTAAATGTGAATGCACGTAGCTGCTTATGTTGAACACGGCTTCAATGGTGGAGGAGCTGATATGGCATAAATTCAGGCTTTGCATGGATGTTGATGCGCAGACACACTCATAGACGGCCTTAAGTGTTCTGGCGCCCTGTGCGGGCTACTCCTCTGGAGCCCCCCATCCAAAAAAAAAAAAAAAAGAAAGGAAAAAACTAGCAACTAGCTTTCATTAAAGATAGTTTATGTGCAAGTGCAAATAAGTACAGTAATATATAACTGGAAACAATGAAAACAATAATATACATTAAATACAAGGAAAAAACAGCTAATCTGCTGTAACAAAAACATTTTTTAAATATTGAAAAAAATTGGACCTCAGAAAGCATTTCCTTGGGCCCTGCTCCACACTCCCAGGCATTCAATCACTCCCTCTGCTACCACACCAAAAACGAAATGCCACACTGACTGCAGATTAGGGGAAGACTGTGATAGTCAGTGCAGTCTTCTCCCCACTCCTTCTCACCCTGACCATGACTTTGAGAGGTCTTCTCCCCTGAAATCATTCCCAGTCCCTTTGTCCCTCGTTTACTAAGCCACACCTCTCCTTTCCTTCCTCCCTGTGAACTATAGATCAAACACGTATAAACAGCACTCGCATGCAAACCCTATAATTGCAGGTATGCATAAATGATGTATGGAAACATAGCATAGCAGGTATAGATCAACGGAATAAACACAAAAACCAGGCTTTGCAGGTATAGGTCAACTGAAAATCACATGTTAACTCAGCGTTGAAGGTATAGATCAGATAAACAGAATCAGACATACAAATCCTCTATTTGTAGGTATACAATAATGTATGGAAACAGCGTGTATCAGATACATGTCAACAGAATAACACACCCCCAGCTTTGCAGCTATAAATCAATTGGAATTCACTAATAAACTCAGCATTAAAGGTATAGATAACCCTCTAAATTACAGGCATAGATCACAGGTTGCACACACCAAAGCCAACCCTAGTGTCCACATTGCCCACATAGAACCTGATCCGCACCCAGATTACACACAAATTACAACACAGCCTGAGCCAGCTTTGTCCCCTAACAGCCCAGCATAAGACATCTTTGTCGACAAACAGCCCACCCTTCATGTGCCATCTTTGCATTTCCCCAAATCACTTAAACATTCATGATAGACACAAACACTTGCACAGTTACTCACTCATTCACACGAATCATTTACACATATTCATTAATGCAGTCTCACAAATCATTCAAGCAATTCATCCACACATTAATTCATTCATTCTCGTACACATTCGCACTACCCCCTCTCCCCATCTACCCCTCCGTATCTGCCCCTTCTCACTATGTACCCCCTCTCCCCCTTCTCACTATCTACCCCTCCCCTTCTCACTGCTTTCCCCCCTCTGCCCCCTTCTCACTATCTATCACCTGCCCCTTCTCACTGCCCCCGCCCCTTCTCACTATGTACCCCACCCCCTTCTTACTATCTATCCCCCTCTCCTCATTGTTACTGCCTTCCCCTCTGTCCTTCTCACTGCACCCCCTGCCCCTTCTCACTATCTACCCTTCTCATTATCCTTACTTACCTAAATTGCAAAGATATAACTACAAAAACTGAAGAAAACAGCTAATAAGATTCTTATTTTCAACTGGTGCAAAGTAGGGCCTAATCTTGGACTGATAACATGGTTACAAGCTAGGTAGTACTGAACATGGTTGACCTTACATAGACCTCATCGTATAATACACATGCATTATTATCTGAAATTATTACTCACCAATGGCATTGGAAGGCTACTTGTGTTTACAAAGTAACTTAAAAAATTCCACTTAACAAAATCCACGTAACAAAATAAAATTTGAAACCTATTACTGGATCAATTGTCTCACTGAAAAGGGTCACCTCATATTTACTTTATTATTCATAGCCTATATTTTTATAATTTTTTTCAAGTCATTATGTTTAGATGAAACAAGTCAGACTAAATGTAATGTAAAATTACACCATTACCAGCCTCTTCAAGTGTCATTGTGTTGAGCAAGCATGCCAAGTATGGAAATGGTGCAATCACTTTAATCTTTAAACATGGGGTTATGTGTAATAAGTGATTAAAATGCTATAACTTTTCAAGTGTTCTTTTTAATATAGCAATCAATGAGATTGTCTAATCAACGTATTATCTTTGCATTAGAACCACTTTTTATATAACCCCCAATATAACATCAGGATTTACTTACAGGGACCACCAGTGTTCCTTCGAGAACACCATTCATCTTCGTATAAGGTGCAGAAAGACCTCTGTAGGCTCACTTCTGCTACAAGCATCACTCCAGTTGTGACACAAAAAACAATAATATCATTCATTACACAGGCCCTGTACATAAATACTGCATAGTCACTAATAGTGAGTTTGGGAATCCATCTAAATCCCTAAAGGTGGAACATCAGAATTCGTAACACCATACTTGACCAAATAGTTTTACTCTCATCTTATTTTGGGTCAAACCCTATTTTCAAACTTTATTACCCCCATATCAGCTCAGCATATTAGCAGGCTACCTAGTTTCCCTGTATGGTAGGGCCAGACCTTACTGGGCCCCCTCAAATGCTTAGAGTCTAGTGCAGGGGCGTCCAACATGCGGCCCGCGGGCCAAATACGCTCCGCAGGACTTTGGGGTGCAGCCTGCGTGAAAGGGGCAGTTAATGACAAAGCAGTGTAGAAAATATTTTTTTTATGCTTCAGTGCGGCAGAGCCTGTCCTGGTGTGTGTGTTTGGGGGACTGCCTGTCCTGATGTGTGTGTGTGTGTGTGTTTGGGGGTCAGTGTGGAAGTGCCTGTCCTGGTGTGTGTTTGGGGGGCAGTGCCTGTCCTGATGTGTGTGTGTTTGGCGGTGAGTGTGGCAGTGCCTATCCTGATGTGTGTGTCAGTGTGGCAGTGCCTATCCTGGTGTGTGTCAGTGGCAGAGCCTGTCCTGATGTGTGCTTGGGACGCGCTCAATCCTGATGTGTGTGTTTAGTCAGTGTGGAAGCGCCCGTCCTGGTGTGTGTTTAGCAGTGCCTGTCCGATGCGTGTGTGTTTGGCGAGTGTGGCAGTGCTCATCCCGATGTAAAGCTCGTAGTGTGGCAGTGCCTATCCTGGTGTGTGTGGCAGAGCCTGTCCTGGTGTGTCTGTGTTTGGGTGTCAGTGTGGCAGAGCCTGTCCTGGTGTGTGCGTGTTGAGTCATCTGTTTCCTGACACTTTACTTACTGCAGGAATAAATAAAACTATGTAATTTTTACTTATCCAGAGATAAAACGCCCTCCTGAATTTGTAGTCACTTCAGAGGACAAGGTTTTGTGTTATTTACTCTGTTTCAATCTGCATGTTTTATTAAAAGGAATTAGTTGCACTAAATTGTGGCTCACTGTCCTAGTGAGTCTAAAACTCATTTAAAATGTAGTCTCACAAAAAGTTACTTTTGTCTTATGAACCCATAGCTGATCTTTTAGTGGTGGCTGGTACAGGGCATAAACCCACTACTTTTAATTCTTATTAGTTCCCATTATACAATATCTTTTACGGAAATATAAAAAAAGTTAAGTTTTTTTTTTAACTCTTAGACTTTCCTCTTCTCTTTTTGTCTTACCATAAATCTTTTCCATAAATAGATAAAGGCTGCCAAACTATGCATTTGTAGCATCTTTCATTGCCGTGTCTGTGAATTTTCTATACAACCTTGTTTAGTTTAAGCTAGTTATTTATAAAAGCTGGTCAGGGCACGTTGACATTTATTTTGTAAAGTTTGTATGTTTTTTTATGGGATACTTATTAACAGGGCAATTGGCTCGGCTTTCCCCAGGATTGAAAGCTTACATCAATTCCTGGTCTGTGATGTAGCAACATGAACAAGTGATGCCATCAGTATGTCAAGTGCCGGCTGGACACAGACATAATACAATGTTGTATATGGGCTGGACAGCAAATAGAGCCAAAACGACAGATGAGAACAGCGACAGAAGTTTTCTGCATCCTGAAAATAGCATATGCTTGGAACCAAAGCTAGATAGTTTAAAAAGAACATCATAACCCACAATCTTAATGCTGCCAGAAAGTTGTTTACTCTGACAGCAGCATGGTTGCATACATTGTCACTTTAAACATGTTGCTATCATTATTTCCACCCATTAAACAGCCAAAGATTCTTGGTTCTATGGGTTATATCGTCTCCTAAAACAATTAAAAACCTGCATCGTTCTGCCTAGATGTGCTGTTATAAAGCTGATTGTTTACCGTTCCATCTGAACCACAGAAGATGGCATTGTCCCTGAAACATTATACCCTTTAATACTCTCAGCATTTATAACACAACAAGTAAACACAAGGCGTTTTTGGGAAATCAGTCTGAGCTTTATGAATGCCAACATCGGCCAAGCAAAAGGTCCACGAGAAGATGAGTTATATTGAATTTCTCTTTGGCTTCTCACTACTCCTAGTTCAATAACAAACCAACATTTACAAACGCTGTAAGGGTGCCCTGAACAACTGAATAAACACATTTAAATAATACAATATAAATAAACAAATCCCATCAAAGAAGCAATGCTAATAATGCTAAATTATACGACAAATAGCTAAGCAAAGCATATCTTGATCGTCGTCAACTTTACTGCACTAATGTGTACAAAGACAAATGATTAAACACACGTTGTTGGCTACAATAATAATACTATAAAACATTAAGATACCTGTTATGATGCACCACACAGAAAGAACCACTTGTTTGTCCTTCTTGCTTCTGTTGCCCCCAGGTCCCTAAGTAATTTAGTTATTAGTTGATATCAGTTGGAGGGCCATGGCATAAATGTCTTTTAGCATGCATTTTCAATAAAAGCAACTAATGCGGCAGACATGAAATCATGTACTCTGTGCTATAAAGGCATGCTGTGCAATGTATTCACTGTATTTGTACAATTTCATATGGAATGAAAAGTCATTATTGTGGCGAAATAATATAAAAGACAGAGTTAAAGTGTGCTAGTGTGCTTTATTAGATTTACAGAATCAAAAGAATGGTACTTTCTAACCCGAAAAAAGCTCCCATGAAGCAATTTTGCACGGAATACCCCATACAATGATGATGATGGGCAAGAGAAGAGGTAGGCGAATAAGCCAGGTGGGTACCAGAAGTTTACAAACAGCAGGCCAAATCAGGAACTAGAGAGCAGTGTCAGAACAAGGTAGGTCACAACGGGTTAGATGCGAACAGGACACAGGAACCGAACGAAGAGTCAGAGCAGAGCCGCATACACCACAATGCAAAGGCATAGACTGGAAGGCACAGTGGATATTTAAAGTCAGGTTTACACCCTGGTAATCAGGTTCAGCTGCCATAGTAATTGGCCCCCAGGTTCTACACTCAGAAGGGTGGCCTCTAGAGGCAGTGGTGGGATTCAGCCGGTTTGCACCGGTTCATGCGAACTGTTTCTTAAAAAATGATCGGTTTGTGCGAACCGTTTCTTAATTACCCTATTATAGGCCCCACTCCCCCCCACTGAAAGTGGTTGTGCAGCCAATAATTGGGTTTAGGATCCAGATCCCCGCGGCGTTGCAGGGGACTTGGATCCTCCTTTCCGACAGCAGCGGATGTCTGTGCGCCCGGGTTTGTTGTCAGATCCCTGCGCACAACACTGAAGCCACGCCCACCGCCGTCCGTGCCCTCTGAACCGGAAGAAGACAGAAGAAGAGGAGCGAAGAGCAGGAAAAGGAGCTGAATGCTGTAAGGAGAAAAGAGGAAAGCTAGGAAAGCATTCATTGAGAGTGACAGTGAGAGTGGATTGGTATGTGTGTGGATTAGTATGTAAGTGGATTAGTATTTATGTGGATTAGTATGTGTGGATTGGTAAATGTGGATTGGCATGTGTGCATTGGTATGTGTGGATTGGTAAATGTGGATTGGTATACGTGTGGATTGGTATGTGTGGATCGGTGTGTGTGGATTGGTAAATGTGTGAGAGTGGTGGGTATTATGCTGTACCATTTCCAATGTCTTTTTCATTATATAATTATGCTCTAAAAGTACATCATAACTCCCATCACTCTATAAAGTTCCATACAGTGGCAGAGCTGGGAGACAGAGGCCTTGCACCCCACCACAGGACTCCTGAAAGGTAAGTAAACTTCAAAGGGGGGAGAGGGTAGAGAGTTAGGAGGGGGTAGATAGGGAGTAAGAAGGGGTAGATAGGGCAGAAGTGGGTAGATAGGGCAGAAAGGAGTGAGAATGGGTAGATCGAGAGAAGGGAGGAAGGAGGGTAGCAAGAATATTGAAATAAAGAGTCAGAATGAAAGAGAAAATGAATGGATTCATGTGTGGATGAATTGTGTGAATGAGTGAAAGAATTAATGAATTTGTGAGAATGCATCAATGAATATGTGTAAATAATTTGGGTGAAAGAATAAATGATTGTGTTAATGAATTGTGTGAATGAAAGTGAATTAGTGAGTGACTGTAAAAGGGTTTGTGTTAATCATAGGTGTATAATTGATTTGTCAAAAAGGCAAAGATGGTATAAGCAGGGTGTTTATGGAACAAAACAGGGTGTTTATGGAACAAAAATGGCACAGGCAGGGTGTTTATGGGACAAAGATGGCACAGGTAGCGTGTTTATGGGACAAAGATGGCGTACACTCGGCTGTTTGGGAACAATGCTGACTCATGCTGGGCTGTTTGGGGGCAAAGACGGCACGTCCTGTGTGTGTGTAATTTAGGTGCTGGTCAGGTTCTATGTGGGCAATGTGGACGCTGGCTTTGGGGTGTGCAACCTGTGATATATGCCTGTAATTTAGGGGTTTTTATCTATACCTTTATTGCCAAGTTTTTATGTGATTTCTAGTTGATCTATATCTGCAATGCTAAGTTTCCGTACATTATTATTGTATACCTGCAAATACGGGATTTGTATGTCTGATTCTATGCCTCCAGTGCTGAGTTCACATGTGAACAATAATAATAACAATATATATATATGATTGCTAAAAGCAGTCACACTCCTATAATGCCCAGGCAACCAGTACATGCTAGAACCTGGGTATGCCTGGGCGTGATAGCTGTTAACAATTATATATATATATATATATTAATATTGCTATTTTATTTTTTTGTCCAATTTTGATGCGTTACTTACTTTTAATAAAAGTGTGAGATTTTTTTTATGGTGGGAGGGGGGTCATTTTCGGTTTTGGCCAAGTAAATGCTGAAGTTTTGGTTTCGGTACTGAATTTTCATTTTGGTGGCCTATACCACATCAATGTTTGGCTTAGTATATAGTGATAGGGGTTATGCTGTACCCTCGTCAATGTCTGCCTCAGTATATACCGTATTTGCTCGATTATAAGACGAGGTTTTTTCCAGAGCAAATGCTCTGAAAAATACCCCTCGTCTTATAATCGGGGTCGTCTTCTAATCAGACCCCAAAAAAAATGTCTGCTGGGGCCATGCTGCTTACCGGTCGCGAGCAGCGCCTCTTCCGTTAGAAGCAGGAGGACAGGAAGCTTGCAGCTTCCTCACAGAACTCTATCTCCCCCCTCCCTCCTCTGGGGGCGGGGCCAGAGAAGTTGCTCGTACAGCCAGTCCCCTGCAGAAGTCTGCGAGTGAGAGATCTGCAGTTCAGGTAAGGGGGTGGGGGAGGGTTTTTGATGTGTGATTGATGTGTGTTTAATGTGTGAAGTATGTGTGATTAATGGAATGAATGAGTATTTAAATGTTTGTGAATGAGTGTGTGTGTGATAGCATGGATGTGTAAGGGGGGTGGGGGTTGTAGCATGGCATAGGGAGGCTGTAATCCCACTACTATCATCCCCAGGTCCCAGCATGTACTGGCTGCCTTGGATTGATAGGAGTGTGATTGCTGTTAGCAGTTTGATATATATAATCACACTCCTATCAAGCCAAGGCAGCCAGTACATGCTGGGTTAAAAGGCATATCATGGGGCTGAGTGGCATATAGGGGGTTAAAATGCATTTCTGGACCTCCAGAAATGCATTTTAACCCCCTATATGCCACTCAGCCCCATGATATGCCTTTTAACCCCCTATATGCCAGAGTGGCATATAGGGGTATAAGGCATATCATGGGGCAGAGTGGCAAATAGGGGGGTATAAAGCATTTCTGGGGGCAGAGTGGCATAACTGGGGGGGGCAGGTTGGCAAATAAAAGGAAATTTAAAAAATATATTTTTCTCAATCATAGCTTTTATTAAACATGAAAAAATAATTTACATGAATTAATATTTACTGGTAAAACTTTTTTTCCTATAGGGTCGTCTTATATTCAAGGCTTTTTGTTTTTCACCTAAATTTAATATTTTGAATTTTTGGGGGGTCGTCTTATAATCAGGGTCGTCTATAATCGAGCAAATACGGTAATGATAGGTGTAATGCTGTACCCCCGTCAATGTCTGCCTCAGTATATAGTGATAGGTGTTATGCTGTACCACCTTCAATGTTTGTGCCAGTATATAACGATAGAAGCTATGCAGTTTTAAAGTGTGTGTGTGTGTGGGGGGTGCCATACAGGATCCGCCCCAGGTGCCAAATACTCTAGGTACGCCCCTGCATATAGTGTATATTGGCCTTTTAACCTCATTAAGTAATTCCCATCTGCCAATATATTTGTTTTAATTACGTTCTTTAAAACGCAACACAACCATTTTAATCTCAGGCCTATGTAAAAGCCCCCCAAAAAGATATAGACTTTGCTTCTAGGGCAATCATGAACAGAACACTTTTTAAACTAACTGTGTTTTATTGAAGACATCTGGGGGGAAAAACATGAGAACATACTATATATTTCCATTGTTATCCAAGCTTATGTTAATTTAATCATAAATTATTCATTCAGGAAAGGCACACAAAAAAAACATCCGGTTCTGTGACAAAAATGTAGCTTACATTGTTTTATTTATAACTGTTGGCTAAAGCTTATTTGTAAAAAAAATGTATCAGTATTAAAATAACTGGAAAGTTTTATTTACTTTGAATGTTTACATGGAATTGCCATTTATTTTATTATCCTCATTACATACTTTACAAACAATTTGAAACTGTTGTGACACTATATATTTCTTTCAAAGCGTAACATCCTAGCACACATGTGAGTTGTATTAACTACATTTTGACCAAGGAGAATTGCCATTCTATTCTGTGCAGGAACCCCATCCCTTCTGGCTGGTTGTGTCACAATGGACTCATTTTGCAGCGAGACAACACATAGAATCTATGCAGGGGACACGTAAAGTCCAAGGAAGAGCAAAGGGGGCTTTTTCACCGCAATTACTGGCCCTCAACCCCATTGGAGATGTTTGGAAATATTGAAAAAAGAAAATATGAAATGCGTTATGGTATCTATAGACACTTTCTGGAATGTTCTAAAAGGATGCTGGAATTAATTCTGTTTTTAGAACGCTGGAAAAAAAGCACATTTTGGCATCGGTCAAACAACTGTATGGACATTCATGGCAGGGGAGTAACGAGACTCCAATGTGCATCCATGATCTTGATGGCAGCACATTCTCCAAACAGCCATTAAATGGCACAACATGTCAGTACAAGTAAGCCTTTACTAAAGGTAAGTGTTTTTATACTGCCTGGGAGAACTTCTGTGGTTTGTGCAAAATGGCAGACCTAAAGTAGTGCCACCTAATGAGTTATATTTAAGTGCCTATTCATGTAGCCTGGATGAGCGAAGAGCCCACTTTCCTTACCTAGAGTAGGTAATAAAAGATTTAGATTTTAAGGCACAGGGACATTTTGTATTAGTCACTGACGTGTATAACTTTTTTACCAGTAATTAAGAAACTGCAGTCACTATGAAAGATAAAATACATATTCCCCCCCCATATCAACAACTGAATTTTAAATTTGTTTTTAATTTAGGGATTGAGAGAGGGCAGTGGCTGATAGTTTTGGATTTTTACAATTGTTACTTTCTCTGTGTGTGCAGATTCGACCCTGAACTTTCTCAAAATTTAATGAGAACAGGTCAAAAAATAACAACAATCCAGGGAGATTGTGGATATGGATTGAAGTAGGAAGGATGAGATTCTCAAAAAAGTAAAGTGCATCTGTGTGCAAGTGAAGCTGCAGTAATAAATTTCTAGTCTGATAATAACTTAAGGGGATTACAAAATCATTGTGTCCAATATTCAGATATTTTTAATATTCATAAATGTAGAGAAAAAATAAGAGCATAGAGAGGGGACCAAGGAAACAATTTCCCTTTTTATAATACAGCATTTTAGGTTTCTGTACATTTTAGATATTCTCTAATGCTAAGATGTTTAACATGTTAAAAAAGGACAGTAACTATATAGCTATAAAGGACTTTTGCTAAGGACTGAGCATGCAGTATTTTGGTTCTATGAAATGTCAGTCAGTTTGTGTGCTTATGGAAAGAGTATTCAAGTCAGCTGAAAATGTGCATGTCCTCCCCTGAAATCTGCACAATTTAGCCACAGACACACATTTTGCATTCTCCTTTAACTTGAATGAGTCTGTTTTTTATGATTTTTAAGCAGTACTTGAGGAAGCATTGAGCAAAATGAGTCGTACGTATTGACATAATTGGAGGGGGCGTCTGATACTACGAACGTTCATTTGAAGTTTCTGACCTGAAAGGAGCGCCGGGACGCCATGACACCCAAGATTCAACCAAACGCTGGACGTTTTTTACTTATTTACATGTAACTGCAGAGAATATTTTGTTTTATTAAAGCTATTGTTTTTTGCTCACCTTCAGTTCTAATGCTGTGCTCTTTAAGAGTCGTTTGTGGTTTTTATTACGAAGAATCTGTAATTGTTTGAGGTCTGTCTGGAGGAGAGAAGTGGGTGGTTACGTCTATCTATTTTAAATATCACATGCATATCAATGGGCTTGGGGAAGCCTTATTTAACGTAAGGGTCTGTCCAGGTTTTGATTCCATATATCCACACATCAAAGCTACATACAGTATTTCACAAAAGTGAGTACACCCCTCAGATTTTTGTAAAACTTTTAGTATATATTTTCATGACACTCTGCTACAATGTAAAGTAGTGAGCGTATAGCCTGTATAATGGTGTAAATGTCTTGTCCCCTCAAACTCAACACACAGCCATTGATGTCTAAACACTGGCAACAAAAGTGAGTACACCCCTAAAGTTGAAATGTCCAAATTAGGCAAAGTGTCAATATTTTGTGTGGCCACCATTATTTTCCAGCACTGCCTTAACCCTCCTGGGCATGGAGTTCACCAGAGCTTCACAGGTTGCCACTAGAGTCCTCTTCCACGCCTCCATGACAACATCATGGAGCTGGTGGATGTTAGAGACCTTGTACTCCCCCACCTTCCATTTGAGGATGCCCCACATATGCTTAATGGGGTTTAGGTCCGGAGACATGCTTGGCCAGTCCATCACATTTACCCTCAGCTTCTTTAGCAAGGCAGTGGTTGTCTTGGAAGTGTGTTTGGGGTCGTTATCATGTTGAAATACAGCCCTGTGGCCCAGTCTTTGAAGGGAAGGGATCATGCTCTGCTTCAGAATGTCACAGTACATGTTGGCATACATGGTTCTCTCAATGAACTGTAGCTCTCCAGTGCCGGCAGCACTCATGCAGGCCCAGACCATGACACCACCATCCCACCAGCATGCTTGACTCTAGGCAAGAAACACTTGTCTTTTACTTTTATCTTGGTCTCATCGGACCACAGGACATGGTTCCAGTCATCCATGTCCTTAGTCTGCTTGTCTTCAGAAAACTGTTTGCGGGCTTTCTTATGCATCATCTTTAGAAGATGCTTCCTTCTGGGACGACAGCCATGCAGACCAATTTGATGCGGCGTATGGTCTGAGCACTGACAGGCTGACCCCCACCCCTTCAACCTCTGCAGCATTGCACTCATACGTCTATTTAACAAAGACAACCTCGGCACTGAACTTCTTTGGTCGGCCATGTCCTGTGAATCCGCTGTATGGTCTTGCCCTCCGTGCTGCACCTCAGTTTCAGGGTCTTAGCAATCTTCTTATAGCCTAGGCCATCTTTATGTAGAGCACCAATTCTTTTTTTTTAGATCCTAAGAGAGTTCTTTGCCATGAGGTGCCATGTTGAACTTCCAGTGACCAGTGTGTGGCTGTGTGTTGAGTTATTTTGAGGGGACAGCTAATTTAGACAGGCTGTACACTTTACATTGTAGCAGAGTGTTACTTCTTCAGTGTTGTCACATGAAAAGATATAATATTTACAAAAATGTGAGGGGAGACTCTCTGTCTCCATCAGCAGGTGTCCTCTTCCATAATGTGTGCTGTATCTGTCCTGTGCTGTATAACACCTACGCAGATCAAAAGCCCCCAGACACTTCACTCTATTTGTATAGTCAGTGTCTGAGAAATGCTAAGTGGGACAGAGCCTAACCATAGTGCAACAAGTACTGTGTGATTGCACCTTTGAGTCAAGCCCGGTCAAGCTTGAATAACGTTTGCCTTGCTGACAAGGCTTTTATTTTTTTTATATATATATATATTTACCAGTATTGATTTATTTAGTGCCATCATATTCCATGGCACTGCAGAATGGGTAAACAGGACAAGATAATTAATCACTAAACAATTTGGACTTGAAACAAGGTGTGAAGGGACCTGCTATAACAATGTAAAAACATAACTATCACCATTCATCATCACCAGATATAAAAACAAATAACATCAGTTAAAGCTTGCAGTGTTTGGTGCAGGCCCAAGCACAGTTAGAATTGTGGGAGATTGCAAATAGAAAAAAGCCTGGAACTATTCAGCCGAGAGGCATACTCCAGCCAAGAAACCCAGTAAAACTACTTGGCATGCAATAAGATGAATATGGCTGTATCAAGCCATGCTCTACACACATTTATCAAAACGTGTTTGGAATGTAAATGTTTCCTGAAGCTTGGTAACACTACACAAAGTGGCATTTTGTGGAAGCTCAGACCATAAAAGAGTTTAGGCAACACCTCAAAATGCAAAAGAGAATAGTGGTGGTGTAACCACCACAGTGAGTAGAGCGAATAAGTAAATAAAGAGATATAGCTTACCCCTTTGGGGTTAAAATCGATCAAAATCCGGGATGTACATGAAAGATAAAAGAAACAAATAATAGTGCAACCTGTGTGCAATTTACCTAGATAGGCTAGATTATACATCTCTGCAACGTGGACCCTGCTGCTATCTATATTCACATTGGTGCTAAAGGGGAAGTGCTGCCCTCAGTCAGCACAGCATAATCCACACCAGGGCCTGGATTAGATCTTCACAAACAGATGGGTGTGTGATCCCAAATCACACATAGCGATTTCGATTGGACCCAGTCATATGTGTGTTCTAGCCCATTACCTTTATTGCATTAATTTGTGTTGCACACAGGTTGCACTATTATTTGTTTCTTTTATCTTTCATGTACATCCCGGATTTTGATCGAAGCTATATCTCTTTATTTGCTTATTCGCTCCACTCATTGTGGTGGGTTACACCACCACTATTTTTATTTGCATTATTGTTTTTGTGTGGAATAGCGGGATTCCCACAGAATGTTGTCAAGATTTGTACACATCTTAGACCCTGCCTTTTTACTTTGTATAACACCTCAAAATGAACCTCGAATTACTACAACTCATTGTTTCACCGTGTTTGTATCCTGCACAAATGTCTATGACCTTATCCCTTTTACCTGTAAGCAGAATCCCGTAATACAATGTGATATACCTAATCTTCGCATTGTGTAGTTCCTAAAGGGCCCACGTTGAGGATTGGGCTATCTGTATAGTGTGCATAACACCCCCAGCCTGCTCAGAGATGTGGAGAGGTTGCACTTTACCTGGAGTCTCTGGGAGAAACTTGGAGAATTCCAAGGTAGGGTTGCATTGACTCCTTGTCATCAAGACAATTCAGAAATCTGGAGCTGCCTTCTTCTCTTACAGCTCTTTTGTGTAAGCAATATGTCCTTTCATATTCGGGTACAGGTTAATCACTATAATGTTATTCATTTGAGAGCTGAACCTGATTTGGCAAGTACTAAGCAACAAACTCATTGGTTTGTTTGCTATTAATAATCAAAAAACAGCATATAAAATATACAAATATAGTGGAGGGCACAACCTAAAGTATGAAAGGCATAAACTTTCAGATTCCCGGGTTACTGCTAGAATAACGACGAATCTAAGGCATAAATATTGGGGATTCCTTCACATTATATGGTCATATATTAGCACGCCACTATGTCAAAGTACCCAATATTTGTCCTATGTAATTTTTCATAGCTATATTGCTTCTCGGGGAGCTGAATCGGTTTTGCAAAAGAGACTCTCAAGCAATTTAAAGCCTTCTCTGGACACCATTGACAAGGCACTTGTGTGTCAGGAGGGGCTGCTCACCTAAGGTTGCAGAGGAAATGCATTGGGACTGCAGTCCCACCAGCTGTGCATGGACACTAGATCTGGTGGTGCTTCTTGACCGGAAATACCATAAACAAAGTTTAGTAAAATTCAGACTAACAACGAAAAGGCATCAGTGAAAACATTCCTAAATATTATGATGTTTTAATGTGATTAAATCTTTTGAGTAAAGAATGAAACAACAGAGGTTAGTGAGTGATATGGACTTTAGGGGCCTCTGGGAAATGTGGGTTAAGAGGCCATGTTGATGAAGAAACTCCATTTTATTTGTGTTGGAATGTTTGGGATAGTTGGTACCCGGTTTTCTTCAAAATTTTTTAAAATCCGGCCAACGCCTTTTGGCTCAAAGCCTAAAACATCCCACTATTTCTGCTTGCAATTATTTATGAGATAAGTTTTTCCTTACTAAAAGCAGATGTTTCTTATCACTCCTGTATGAAGTTAAGTAATCTCTTTTTATCTATTGGTTAGAAAGTTTGCAAAGATACAGTATGTAACATGTATCGTGATATATTTAATTTGTAGGGAAATCACTAATTGTAAAAATATCTAAGATGGGACTGCCCGACCCCAGAGAGAATGGGACTGCCCCTTCAGAAATCCATATTTGATTTCTCTTTGTGTGCACTCCTAATAAACTTACTATTAGACCTGTCCATTCGTATTTGGGCAAACATGAAAACGAACCCGAAGGGTGCGTTTTCGTTGTTCAGCCCAAATACTGAATATCCATAGGTTCGTGGTCAGGAGTTAAAGAGCCGTGCAAACGACTCTATTGGTTGACTGCGGGGGCCTCCTCTGGCATCAACCAATGCCAATTGGTTGATGCCAAAGGAGGCCCCTGCAGGCGACTAATAGACTCACTCGCACTGCCCAGTGGTCTCTCCCGGCCAAGTTGCGGCACCAGGATTTTAAAAGTCTGTATGAGCGGCTCTATTGGTCACCAGCAGGGGGCTCGCCTGCCATCAATCAATGAAGTACAGTTGCACTTCATTGGTTGATGGCAAAGGAGGCCCCTGCTAGCGACCAATAGAGTTGCTCGTATAGACATTTAAAATCCTGGCGGCAAAGCTGTTGCGAAGTGCTTACCACATTAACCCTGTATTAACCCCTTCTAAGAAAAGAAGAATGGACGAATATTGTTATAGTGGAATACGAACATTTTTCCCCCCACAAAGACAAACATGAAGACGAATACAAAGAGTTGGCCGGCACCAAAGTCTACTTACTATATTTTAGATTGTAGAAAAGCTGACTTTTCTAAAATGAGAATATGTGTAGAGGAGTCATTATCAGACTGGGGCAACTTAAATGGAGTCCAGGAGAAATGGGATTATTTAAAAGTTGTAGAAGATAACAGAAAATTGTATTAGGCTGGTTAGTAAGATAAATAAGAAGTTAGCATTTAGTATTTTTAACCAAAGTGAGGAAGATAGACAGATCTATAAAATTAGGCAGAAATAGGCAAAGAAAGTTTTAAGAGCTGCCAAATCATATGCAGAAGAGCGAATTGTCCTGTCAGTAAAAAAGGGAGATAGGGAGCGTGGTCTGGATGGCGATTTGAGTGGACAATAGGTAAAGGAGCTCCGCGCTTACCCAGCCAAACTGCATTCCATCCACATTTATCAGTGGCAGTTTTCACCCTGAAAACTAACCTGGACTGCTTCACTCACATGTCGGGTCACTGCACAAAAAAATCTGCGAAAATGCCAAACTTTTTCGAACCGAAACTCTGCAAGAAGCACTCATCCCGCACTTCGGGCCTACCTCGTGATCCTGAGGAGGGCTCTGATGCTTCCACAGGCCCTGCCTTATCCTCCCGCTCTAGACCATCGGACACCCAGCATGACAAATTGGATCAAGACACACACGCACTCACCTCACATACCATGAAATCACTCTTATGTGAAATGCGAGAGCAGCTCCGCCAGGACTTTCAGGACATTGCAAACTCCATCCACCGCGACCTCGATGGCTTGGGCGACCGTACAGACCACCTGGAGAGGCACATGGAAGAATTTGCCGATGCTCACAACACCCTCTCGGATGACCACAACGCGCTTAAGTCGGAGGTAGCTCACCTCCAAATGAAAGTGATGGACCTGGAGGACTGTTCTGGCCAAACTAATATTCACCTGGGCATCCCAGAGGACATAGGCCAAGATGCCTTGCAGGATTTCCCCATAGACCTCTTCAAATACCTTCTGGGCAAAGGTAATAACGTTGACATACGCCTTGACAGACTTCATCGCGCCTCTAGACCCAAAGCACTTTCACCAAATTCTCCTCACGACACTTTTATGACACCAAGGATAAGATCATGTGAGCAGCCAGACGCAAGCCAGACCTACCCTCCTGTTTTCAAAAAATCATGCTGCTCACTGACTACTTACAACTTACCCTCCAGCGACGCCGCTCCTTCCCCCCGGTGACGAACCTCTTGCAATCCAGGCAGATCTCCTACAGATGGAGATCCCATCTGCCTCATCATCGTAAAAGATGGCACCACGACGATCCTGCACACCCCAGAGGATGGCATGGCTCTTCTACGCAAATGGGGGATCGACCCGAACACAGCATCCTCCCCGCCACCTCCAGACGCCCCACCAGAGAAGATCTCCCCGCAGAAGAAACTGAAACGGGACTGGTCCACGAAAACTTGAAGCATCGCCCTCCAGGACGGTAACCTGTGACATTCCATACATATGCTGGGCCTCCTGTTGAACTCTTGGGGTAGAGCCATTACACCCATAGTTACACTCACTTTTATGTTCAAATTTCTACATTTTTACTTTATTTTATTCACATTACACAAATAACTTTGCTCTGCTCAGTTGCCCCCAGCTCCTGACCCTCTTCATTTGCGGGCATGGTGCCCTCACGCTCTGGGCCTGGCCCACATAGGCCCATGAATCCCCTACTTCAACCACCAGGGTCCTTAATGGTCCCTTCTACAGGGCATTGCTCACCCGCACCTCACGCATCTACACTCTGTCTCTCGCTCTACACAAAGCCACGTTATTTTCTGGATGCGCGGGCTCCTACTAAATGAGTCTCCGACAACTACACCCTCCCGCCCACGGGGCTATCTACATCTTTAGCACACTTTCCCTTCACCATGTTTGCACAATACCTCCTAGTTTTGAATTTTTATTATTTTGTATATCTCTTTTTTATGATTTCTTTAACCCCTTCGTGACAAAGGCTGATTTTACTTTTTGTACCCTTCGTGACAATGGCCGTTTTAACATTTCTGCGCTGCTCGTGTTTAGCTATAATTTTCTTCTTTCCCGTTTACTGAACCCACACACATTAGATATTGTTTTTTTCAGGACAAGAAGGGCTTTCTTTAGATGACATTGTTTTGATTGTATCATATTATTTACTATTAAAAAAAGTATAAAATATGGTGAAAAATTTAGAAAAAAATGACTGTTTCTAACTTTTAGTTGAAAAATCTTTTACTCATCTATAAAAGGTAATGAAAAAACCTGCTAAATAGATTCTACTATTTGTCCTGAGTTTAGAAATACCCAATGTTTTTATGTTTTTTTGCTTTTTTCTACCCATTATGGGGCAATAAGTACAGGTAGCGTTTTGCTATTTCAAAGCCATTTTTTCCAAATCTGGTAATTCTTCCCCCCATGTGCCATTTCGGGTATCTTTGAAGCCGGCCAATGCAATTTACCCCATCAAGTCATATATTTTTGAAAACTAGACAGCCCAGGGTATTCCAAATGCTAGTATTTTAACCCTTTCCAAGCACTAATTCTACCATCAGCCTTTGTCAAACTTTATGGTAGTAATTTTTTTTGCATTTGTTTTTTCACACACATTTTACTTCAGGTATGAATAAACAGGTTCTGGTATATGTCACAATCATAAAACACCTCAATATGTGTTTAGCAACATCTCCTGAGTACAGCGATACCTCTCATGAATGATTTTGCCTGGCTGGGGGCAAAAGGGCCACATTTGGGGCATGCGCATTTTCAATGTTGAACTTTGGCGTTTGGCGATCAACTGCCCATGTCCTATTTGGTACATCTTTGAGCTGGGCCATTTCAGTATGCCCAATAAAACCATATATTTTTGAAAACTAGACACCCCAGGGTATTTCAAATGCTAGTATTTTAACCCTGTCCATGCACCATATCTACCACCAGTCTTTGTCAAACTTTGTGGTAGTCAGTTTTTGCATTTGTTTTGTCACACACATTTGACTTCAGGTATGAATTAAAAGGTTCTCGTATATGTCACTATCACAAAACACCCCAATATGTGTTCAGCAACTTCTCCTGAGTACAGCGATACCTCACATGAATGATTTTGCCTGGCTGTTTGGGGGCAAAAGGGCCACATTTGGGGCATGCACATTTTTCAATGTTGAACTTTGGCATTTGGGGATCCACTGCCCATGCCCTATTTGGTACATCTTTGAGCCGGGCCATTTCAGTGTGCCCAACAAAACCATATATTTTTCAAAACTAGACACCACAGGGTATTTTAAAGCTGGTATTTTAACTCTTTGCATGCACACATTTTACCACCAGCATTTTTTCAAAGTTTGCAGTAGTATTTTTGTGTGTGTATTTTTCTCCACACACACCTACTTTATGTATGAATTTACAGCTCCTGGTATATGCCGCTGTCACACGACACCCCATAATGTGTTCAGCATCTCCTGAGTGCAGTGATACCCCACATGCATGGGTGTGTCATTTTTGGGGGAACTAAAAGGCCACATTTGGTACGTGTGCATTTTTCTAATTGGAAATTAGATGTGTGGCCATCCTTCCCCCCGTGTTAATTGGGACATTGTTGAACCTGGCCAATTCAATTTACCCCATCATACATTTTTTAAAAGTAGACACCCCACGGGCATTTAATATGCCAGTATTTTAACTCTTTCCATGCGAGAATTGTTTTAAGCTAATATGCTAATTTTAGGACTTGCTCACAAAAATATATTTTTTATATATATTTTATTTATTTTTTATTTTTTTAACATTTTTTTTTAACATTTTTTTCAACTTGGAGGTTCCCCTGATAGTGACATCAGTGGGAAATGATTTTTACATTTTACTAGCTTTTTACTATTTTTTTTCTAATTATTATTAATTTTATTTTATTTTTTCATTTATTTTTACTAATCACACTGTGATTAGAAAGTTGGGCTCCATTGACTTGCATGGTGAATGCAGTACCTGTATTCAACCTGCAAGTGGAGCCAGAGTTCTCTAGATGGTCTGGAGACCATCTAGTGAACTTTTTTTAAAACTTACTTGTTTGTTTCAGTTACAGTGCGGCGGCCATCTTGCTTGATGGCGAAGATCAACGGCAGCTGCGGCTGTGACCGCTCTCCGGAGCGGTCACAGCCCATCGAAAGGTAAGTGTTTGGTGTCGCTGGATGCCTCCTGATCGAGGCATTCCAGCGACACCATTTAAGTTTAGGAGGCGATCGTTGATCGCCTCCTAAACGCTTTTAAAACGGGCGTCCGCCGCCATACATAGTATGGCGGATGTTGACGCCCCGTGGAGGGGCCAGAGATGGCCCCTTCGTGCCGATCGCGGCGTTGCTGAATGCCTCGAGGTCGAGGCATTCAGCAACGTTTTTTGGGTGCAGAAAGCGAAAGTAGATCGCTTTCTGCACCCGTTTAAAGACGTGCCGGTCCTGGGACGTCAATTGTCGTAAAGCACATGCTTTTACGTGCCGTGCCAGGTCCGGCAATTGTCATCAAGGGGTTAAAGATCAAGACCTAAAATGTATGATGCTTTACAAGGGAGAATTTCCCTTGGATTTACAAATTTGAGGATTTTTAATTTCCCAATGGGGAGGGGCATTTTAAGAGACTGAATCATTGTGTTAGGGACCAGGAACCAGACGGACACAAAACGTAAAATGCAATCACCTTTATTGTAATTGCAATAGTGAACAAAGCCAAATCGTGATCCAAAAGCATATACCAAAAGACAAGCCGGGGTCAGGAACCAAGACGGGTACTCAGACAAGCCGGGGTCAGGAATACAGAGATCAGCGAAGTCAGGAACAAGCCAGGAATCAGGAGCCAGGAGGGACGTCAGAGAAAGCCAGGTCATACACAGGAATTCAGGAACACAGCGATAGCACTTGCAGCCAGAAACAACACAAGGGCAAGGAGGAAGTGAAGCTTAGCTGCTTAAATAGCCAAAAGGGGCTGGCTGTGGGCTGGACAATGGGCTGAGTCACAGGAGTGACAGGAGTGTAGCCATGGCAACCCAGCCAGACTGTATAGCCTCCAGCAATGCAGCAGAAAAGCAGCTAGACCATAACACATTGGAACTGAACACTTTTAACCGTGCTTACCCTGACTGCTGCACATACAAAGACCACTATTATTACCTACCATAAGATACATCACAATTGATATAAGATAAAATTAGCGACACAACTTACTTTTTAATATTTTGAGACTATTTGAAACTGACCGGACAGCAAACTCTCTGTTTTGAAAATATCTATCAGGTCCGGATGGAATCTGTAATTCATATTATAAAACTTTCATACAAATTTTATGGCCCAGAGAGAGGATGGCAGAACTCATTGGTCCTTCTTGAGTTTCACAGAACCTGTCGTATGCTATTAGATGGTGTCATGTAGTACATAGCTACAGTCCTTAAGTCAGGCTTTCTTTCCAATACCTTTAGAATTTGTAATTGAACATGCCAGGGCCCCTCTTCTACATACTTGTGCTTTGTCCAATAGAGAACATCAACAAATTTTGATGTTTCTTACTCCAGGGGTCCTCCGATAACACTGGGGTTGACATAATTGCCTCTGTTACCAATGTATTTATTTCATTACCAGCCTTGATGGGGTGTTATGCGAAATATAGTTAAGCCTCTTATCATAAATATTACAAATATTAAGCTTGAACACTCTCCATCATATAACTGAGATGACACCTGGACTAAAGTTAAGTTAGATATCTGTAGGTGGCAGTCATTTGAGTTATTGTGGGTGTGAAGAGTGGCCTTCCCTTAAAATGACAGCAATTCCCAAATTGCTAGACATGATTAGAACAGATGGGAAATAGTGTTTTGATTTTACTCATCAACAGAAGCTAAAGGAAAAACCTGCAAACCTAGAAATGTTTTTATGGTTTTTTCCTAGTTGCTTTTTTCCATGATTTTTAGGAAGATACATTGCCAATTGTAGGTCTTGCTTATAAAAATAAACATTTTTAATATTTTTTTGTTACATTTTTTAGACATTTTTGTTAAATTTTCCCTCGCCTGGATGGTTTCTCTTATAGTGTCATGGTGACATTACTGGGGTCCTTTCATTTTAATGACATTTTTAACATTCATTTTTTTTTTTTTTTGCCATTTTTATTTTACTATACCGGGCTCCATTGACCTGCTTTGTTGGCTGCAGTTCCTGCAATCAACCTGCAGCCTGTCATTGCCCTGAATTCAAGTTAGAGCAAACCGATGGCGCTTTTGGTAGAGTCATCTCTCCTGACTGAACAGTCAGGTAGAAAACATCAACGCAACCACTAGGTTATGTCCGCAGAGATGCAGATAAAGATAATAGATTGAAGATAGCATATTGAAGAGAGACGATAAAAGAAGGTGCGGAAGCTGAAGTGGTTGGCAGAGAAGGTAGGGAAGCATGTAGAGAGTGTCTATGAGTGAACAAGAATGAGAGTGTGAGAGTGAGTGAATGTGTGCCTACGTATTTCAGATGCAAATTCTAAGCTTTTTGCTTTGTTTTTGTCTGATAGGGGTACAATGTTACTATGTATTTGGTTTCCTTTACCACAAGCACTATGGAGTAAAGATACCTTGTCGTCAATTCACATTATCCTTCCTTTCAAACTCTTGAAAGCTAGGAAATGGATACCAGCCGTCGCTGAATTGAAGGCCACACTGAAAGGCCATGGAAGAAACGTCACATACCCTTAATAGCACACTGAAATCATATCAAGCGTGATTTAAATCAACCGTATCGTGTTAGTCTATACAGCGTCGTGTTAAATGATAATAAAACCATATATGCATACTTTAGCTTCTAGGGGGGTTATGTACAGACCTTTATGGATGGCCACAAATTAGAAGCATGTGTACCTGGTTAAGGAAATAGAAGCTTGTTCTTTATCGTACAGACAGTAACTATAATGTCTATTTTGGTGAAGTATCCCAGGAGATGTGAAATCGGGAATACCTATTGCAGTGCAATCGGGATCAGTGCGTGACAAGCATGATTGATTTATTTTGGATTTACTTTCTCAGTTGTTTCATTGTAATGATTTATTTTATTTGTAGTTTTCTTTTGTTCTTTATATAAGGCTTTTGTGATTTATTGGTCTTTCATTCACTACAATGTAACTTTATGAAAACTGTCACTAAAAATCTGAAAATAAAATTTGGAGGGGCATAGGTTTCTTCACTAAATGGTAAGATAAAATCTGTAAATCTAAATAACTATCATATAGCATTAAACAAGCATTATACAGAGTAACATGTAAACTCTTTCTCTGGTAAGCACTGAGCTGCTCAGTAATAATCCATAATTAAATTGTTTAATATCATCACCAGGAACATGTGACTATATTATGTAACCGAAATCATTCAGAACTGATTAAGCCTGAATGACTGTTAGCGCCCACAAAGTGCAGAAGTGTAGAAGTGTATGAGTTCACCGCAAATAATGGAAAAACGTCTCTCGTGCACTTGGCCTCAGCTCTTCAAAAGGCATTCTAACGAAATACAACTTGTTACACAGATGCTACACCACACTTCGCGCCTCAGTAATCTGTCACAGTTTGTTACACAAACGACAGTTCGCTTCCGGTAACCTCCCCCTGACTTCAGTAATTCTGAGGCATCCATTCACGCAACTTCCCAAAGGGCCTGTGGTCACGAACCGGAAACGCAATGTTCACGTCACATGACAACGCCATCTGCTGCTCTCCAAGACCGCTGCGTTCTAAACACAAGAGACACAATTCTGTCTCCACCAATATGGTGGAAGAAAACGTGCATTCCACAAATATGCTTCACCCTCAGGCACGTGTCATGGTGGTTTCCACAACATTTTCTGGCGCCATGTCCGATGGGTTTATTTATACCTAAAACAGAGCGCGTGCACTCTATGTTTAGATACCTAGTTCTACGACATATTCACGCCACGTCCAAAGACAGTAGCTTTGGAAATATTCTCCAGTGCTAAACACAATTCACGCCGGATACGAAGAGCGTTTGAAGTCTGCGCTGCTGGCCACGAAAATGACCTGAGTAACCAAACCATCCAGCTCTGTGTAGCACTCGCCGCTAAGCCTCTGTGCCGAGCAGTACCCGCCCTCTAGTCACTACTATCTGGGTGCAGAAGCTGTTACAGGACTGGAGTGGGCGGGGTTAAGTGCCTTCGTGTGAGTCCACGGCCCGAGTTACGCGCCCTGCAGCGCTCCCGTGACGTCACGCCCGGGGTTTCCATCCATCGTGAGTTTCGGAGAAGCTCGGCGGCGTCATGGCGGCTTCCTAGAGATAAGGCTCCTCAGTAGGAAGCGGGATATAGACAAACTCAAGGGAGCTGGAAAGCGGCCCCTTTAAAAGGATTTGTTAGTATTTTTACGTACTTACCGAATTTATATAGCTACGCTACCGAGATCCGGGACACGAGCGAGGCCTTATCCAACGCTTTTGTAAACAAAGACAAGATAACTCTCCTTGAGCACGGTTTGGGGGGTAGACCCCATAGCCGGAAGGAGGTCTCACTGTAGCCGGCATCAGTCCGTGCCTTGTGTGAAGGCCTCGCGGGCATCTGCAGCGGACCCTCAGTGCGGGGATTGTCGCGTGCCGGCCTCGAGCCGAAGACCAGCGCGCGCAAGACAGAGGTAAGGCTCCTGGCGGTCACACTAGAACCCTGTACGCACGATGGCGCTCGGGCTTGGCAAGAAATCTGGGCTGCCGGCTTGTAGGCCACGTTCTGGTCAGCGCTACCGGTGTGAGCACGGCAGTCCCTGCCAGCATGCGGAGCTCACCGGTGAGCTGCCTGGGAAGGGACTAGGACCCAGACAGAACCCTACGTACTGTCCTGTATGTGCTTACAGCGCCCGGGCCTTTCCGTGTGCCCTGGAAGGTCCATTGCCTGTCTCATAGAAGCGGGGGGGGGACTTCGCGTGCGGAGATCTCTGTATTGGGGCTCATCCGTAATGGCCAAGCAGTACCAGTACCTCGTTCCAACGCCGCTAAGCCTCAACTCCATGACATTGCCTCACCGCATTAACGTAGTTAACCTGACGGGCTAATGCCGATCAGTGGAGAATGACCACCAGGCCGATGCCGATCAGTGGAGAATGACCACCAGGCCGATGCCGATCAGTGGAGAATGACCACCAGGCCGATGGCTCTCCTCCGCTGTTGTTATGAATATACGGCGGTCTCTTGTTTGATATTGTAAGGTTGTTGCACTTTTGGATGTGGCAATGGAGGTGTCACGTGGGTTGGAGTGGCTCTGCATTTCATGGGTCCTGCTTACAGGAGTCAGCAGCAGTCCTCACATTAAAGCCCAAACTCATCAATGACATTTTATTTTCTTGAAAGTTTCAAGCACTTGCTTTTTCTTTACTACAGGAAGTAGTCTCTAGTATTTGCATGTTATGCTTTGTCGTTAAAGGATGTTTGGGTTTTTTTTATGCAAAGGAGATATCTACATGCGTTAAATTATTAGAAAGCTGTGCAGATCTGTAAAATGCTACCCGGACACATGATTGTCATGGCTTGGCTTTAAATAATCAAACAGGTTAAATATTGTGATTCAGTGAACACAATTTCCCCATGCTGATGTGCCGCAGATCCATGAGAAATTGTGTTAAGTTGCGTTTATATAGCGCCATCAGATTCCGTAGCGCTGTTACAGTCGGGAGACTATTTTAGACTCACAAACAATGAAAAGCTGGTACTAAAGGAGAAGACAACCCTCGCATCTAAAATATTGTCTAGTCTCAATTTTCTGTCAATTTTGGGCCAGTGGTAGATTGTTACACGCATTCTCCGTTTACGGTATTTATCATAACCTCGTAAATAGAAACAGGATTTGAAAAGTTGTATCAGAATATATATATATATATATATATATATATTTATATATTGCGCTTTAGTACTGTCTGTAATATTAGTGAACGGACCATGTTGAAAATGTCTTTTGTTGTGAGATGCACGTGTTCTTTCCAGTATTTCAAAATATTGTATTTTCTGTTCCTACTCGTTACTGTTGTATGTGTAACTGAGGGGAGCGCACAGATATTGGGTGCGGGGTATAGGCGCTGGGTGGCTCACATTTTTGTTTTGGTTCTCATCAGTAGACTTTGACAGCAGATAAGACCCGTTCGGACCATCTAGGCTTCCCATTTTTTTCTTGATGTCAAGACCTTAAAAGGTCCCTGACCTCGTGTAACATTCAGGATAGCTTTATGCCTATGCCAGGAGTGTTTAAATTCCTTTACTTCTGATGGGAGGCTATTCCATTTAGCTCGTTA
>VKOC01047915.1:0-13847 GCA_009364415.1 Spea multiplicata | reverse complement strand
GTCCGAAAACAAATGGCCCAAAAACTAAACAAAAAAATATTTGGTCCATTTGCACAAGTCTAGTGTGTATATATTTATTTATCTAAGTGCTTTGCAAATAATGACCTTGTATAACAAATAAAATAATATACAATAAACCACTAATACCCTAAAGTTAAATAAATTCTCATAAATACAACAAATACAATATCATATAGCACTGTGCTATATAAGCAATGATATGTTTAACCATGCCACTCCCCCTTTTTTGGGATACAGTTTAGGCCGATGAATTGTCAGGAGCCAATGAATCTGTCTATATTAGTAGTACACCTAACATTTACACCACCATGTGGCTATTGGATTGCTGGTCTCTCTTTTTTTTCCCCTTGGAAATAAGATGGCTTCCTGCTTCTGCATCACCTGTTGCTCATATCTGCAATCAAGGGCCTATAAATACCAGGTTGTGTTCATAGCTTCTTTGCTAGAGCTTTATGTTCCTGGCCCTGTTTGTATTCCATTGATTACTATATTGCGGCTTATTATCTTGGTTTCGACCCTTGGTGTGGAATTTGACATTGAACCCTGTTGGTGTCTGTTGATTGTGAACAGTTGGTATAAACCAAGGTGTTCACCAATATTGGGCCATATATTGACCAATAAAATAGTCGTAGTCAAACCTCAAAAAACAAAAACATAAAAAAACTAAATAATGTATCCTCCTTCTTAGTATAACTCACAAACAGGGAGTCTCACACCAGGGTATTAGTTGAAAATCAGTTGATTGTACTCAGATTATTCCTTCTCTCAAGTATCAGCAATAGACAGGAGCAAAGTGAGACACCATATCAGTCACAACTGCAAGATTGAAGGAATATCCATAAAAACACTAGATACACTTATTCGGTATGATACCTTTATCAGCTATTGAGATCTATCAGATTGCAGTAGTGACAATTGTCGCTTTCTGTGCTCTCTGTTGTGGTTTTTTTTATTGTGATGACTTTATCTCATCCCAACTTTTAGGCAAAGTCACTTGAAACCTTGCCCAGATATTCTGGGAGATTAACCAGAAAGCTAAGTGTAACGTGGTAAGATTTGAAATATAACAGCTGTTAATTAAGAGCTAGCAACACCCACAGAAAATGTGAGCTAGAGGAAGAGGGAGTACTTAGCAACAGCAGACAAACAAAGCAAACAAAATAAAATAAAAATTCAGACTCTGTAAAGAGTTCTAAACTGCCTATGGAAGAAAAATTAGCACAAGCGTTGTGTCAGGATTCAGCCCCAGCCCTGCAAACTGCCAGGCGTGGCTGCCCTTTTACCAGGTCTGCCTGGAGTTGAACTCCTCTCGACAACTTGCTGTCTTGTTTATTTGTGTCTGTATTTTATGTACCTTTGCCCTCTTTCCCTTATACATCTGAGGATCTCAGCTTCTCACTCCATCCCCTGTGTTCCTTGCCTTGTTGCTTGTCCTTTGTGACATCCTGTACCATGTTTGCATGTCTGATTATGTATATAATTAATGTGCTGTGTATTTCTGTTCAGCTGTGTTTTGTTATGCTATTACCCTGCCTCCCTCACCTGAAGCCTAGACCACTCACACCTGACCTAATGAACAGGCTTTATATCCCTGCCTCCCAGTAACAGAGTTCATTAAGTTCTTTGGAGCTACTGTTCATGCCAGACTCTGGATCTGTCTATTGTATTTACCTGCCTGCCTGTTACCTTTTGGATTTTCCCTTTTGCCAGCCTGTTACCTGTGTGACCTGGACTGCCTACTGGATTTCCCCTTTTTGCTTGCTACCTGTCCCAGACCCTTTTGGATACTTACCTGGACTATTCTACCTTCATACTCTCCAGCAGTCTGTATGCATGATATGCCTCCTACTCTGCTGCTTATGGTGAGATGTATGTTTTGCTTTGTTTAATATACCTATAACCAAACATTCCGCCTGTATCTCATTTTTGAAGTGTGTTTCTATCGCTGTGTGCGTTCTTACACTCCTGCGCTCTGGACTCCAACATCCAGTAAGGGCTGAGATGATGAGTCTGACACATTGTGAGTCGGGAGCTTCATGAAATACGTTTCCATGGCCAAGCAGCTACATGCAAGCCGAAAATCACTATGCACAAAGCGGCAGCTGAAGTGGTGTAAAGCACATTACCACTGGACTGTACTCTGGAGTGATTATTCATGCTCCTCTGTCTGGAAGCATGATGGATGAATCTAGGTTCAGCAGATGCCAGGAGAACGCTGCCTACCAGTATGCCTTCTTTGAAAGAAGGTAAAGAAGGTATTTGTTGGTAAAGGCATAGTGGTCTAGGGTTTTCCAGGGTTTGGTCAAGGGCCTTAAGTTCTAATGAAGGGTAATGTTTATACTATAGCCCCTATTCCCAAACCAAGGTCCACAAAGACATTGTTTGACAAGCTTGGTGTGGAGGAACTTGAAGCCTTAATCTGGTCTCCTATAAAATATAGTAACTATAAAGATTCTATTATTGTTTTTTTATTATAGCTATTAAATTTTTATTGACCAACAATCATTTTCTTTTTTCTGGGGAATATTTGCAACTACTTGGTACAGCAATGGGGGTGAGCTTTGCACTCTCAGATGCCAATTTGTACTTGGCTTATTGGCAAGACCATTTCATTTTTAATTAAGAAAACCCAGTTATTTTGCGTGATATATTGATGATTTATTGTTCATTTGGTCTGGTACTTTTTGAAAAATATGTTAATCTTAATGATTTAAACTTGTCGGGAAAAATTATTACCTCTGTTTATAGAAAATCAGTAGCAGCAATTAGAAAATAATTGCTCAGATCCAAATATCTTGTAGAAACAGTTTTTATGAACAGAGTGTCACGTACAAGTAGTTTGGAGACACCGTGGTCAGGTAGGACTCCAGGACAGAACAGTTCAGACAAGCCGAGGTCAGGATTCCAGAGAACAGGATAGCCGGTATACGTAGCCGAGGTCAGGATTCAGGAGATCAGGATAAACGATAAACAAGCCGAGGTCAGGATACAGGATAACAACGTAGTCAGGCAAGCTGAGGTCAAACACAGGAATCAGGACAATAAACGCAATCTGGGTGCTAGCACAAGGCATAGACAACCATCAGAAGGCAAGGTGTAACTGGTCTGAGGGGTTTAAATGGAGAACCGCGGAGGAAGTCTGAATCTCCCATCAGCCCTTCATGACATCACTTCCGGTGTCCGTGACTCGCGGCCATCTTGTGGATGGCGTAATCTCCCCTCATAAATTCCTGCAGTATGCGAGTTCGCCACTAGAGGTTGCGCATGCGCAACAGCAGGACACCGTGCACCAGGAGGTCGGCCTCTCCTGCGCGGCACTTCAGAGGAAGGCAGTGGAAGCAGCCGTGCGGTGGAGGGGGGTCTCCCTCTCCTTCGTGGCGGCTGCTGCGGAGGTGGCTGTGCGGTAGAGGGGGGTCTCCCTCTCCTTCGTGGCGGCTGCTGCGGAGGTGGCCGTGCGGTAGAGGGGGGTCTCCCTCGTGGCGGCTGCTAGGACAAGTACACATGAAAATTTGCAGCTTGGTCATCCAAAGACTTGACACAAACCTGGGAATTATGCAGTTACATATGTTACGTTTTACAGTAAAGAATTTCATCAGATTAAGTCTATTCTTAAAGAGCATTTGAAAGTATTTCATACAGATGTGGTAAAAGGTATTTAACAAGATATATAAAATCAATTTGTTTCTAGAAAAGAACATAGTTTTATCAACATTCCTTTTCCAAGCCAGTTACAATAACTGGTAGAACTGGTATTGCATAGAGTGGGTACCTATTTATAATATTGATAGCATTTGGATCAGGATTCCTTCATTTATATGTTTATTAATTATTAAATATGTTTGTATTTTATTCATAATCAATTGTGTTTATAAATCCATTCATGATCTTGAGGAAAGTCTTTTCAGAAGAGTAGAGGGTGTTAAAGCCAGTAAGGGAGGGACAACTCCATATTAATGCCCATGGTTTTCAATTGGGATGTCCAACAAGCTCACCTTATGACTTTTGGTCATATAGTGTGAATGTGTGACTGCATGTGTCTAGGAGGATTAGAGGAGTATACTGTAAGGCCCCATCCAGGCTGCGGAGCTGCATGTCCCCCCCCCCTGTCTTGCTGTGGTCCATTTCTGGATTTCTGTATGTTCTGTCCTGTCCTCTGATTCCTTGATTCCAGTCTTGCTCTTTGCTTCAGCTCTGTTTCCTTTATAAGGTGTGCTCCACCCGTGTGTTCTGTTTGTCTCAGTCAGCAGTCTAAATGTATGTCCTTCTTGGTTTTGTGTATAGATTCAGTGTTCAGTTTATGAGTACTTCTGTAGGCAGGCTTTAGCGTTAGGACCCACCGAATATTGGAGTACTTTGGCGTAGTGGTGGGCTAAGCATACTATGGCCATAAGATGTGGCGGAATCTCCAATTGTTATCTTGTAGTCCTAGGCTAGTTCCTGTATTTATGTTTGTCAGTTTGTGATGTAACCTGTATCCCCAGTAGAAGGGTGTCCTGTTCTGAAGCCCCAGTACAGGGATGTCCTGTTCATGTCGGATCTTGAGTATTCCTTGTCTTGTTCCCTGTTGTGCCCTGTATTATGTATGTCTTGTCTGGTTATGTTTCTTTCTTGGTCTCCCTGTCCCCTGCTCCTTGCTCTTTCCCCCTTGCTTGCTATGTTTCTACTGTACTCCCAGCCTGCGGCATCCTGCACATGATTCTACTGCTATGTCTCATGCCTTCTCCAGGGTCTTTGCTTCGTTCTGGACTACATCCGCTGCTATGTCGACCCGGGAGAGTGCAGTCGCTCTGCACCAGGCCCTGTCCTACTCCGCTACTGCGCGATAACTCCAATCTTTGGGGGCTCTGGGTCAGTACAGTCGTCTGTATGGACCCGATTCCTGACATATACAAATAATAAAACCATACTAGAAAAATACTGGCCAGTTCCCCGGTTTACTGCATACATTTGTCAGCAGAACATAAGAGAATACTTTAAAATGTTGCTGAACACTTAAGAACCACAATCAGTCAACTAGATTAAAATGTGTGTTATCTGAGTGCTTCAACAGTTAAGGAAGACTCATTTTAAGCAGGTACAAAAAGGAGTGAACAGGTGAGGCACAAATTCGTATACTTTTTCCCCAAAAAAATATGACAACAAGAAAATGAAGCTAAAATTGAACATATATGATTAGTTATAGTTAACAGCTAATAAAAAAAAAAAGTTTTAAAAAATGCATCCATAGATATTATTAGAAGGTGCTACATCTTGGAGCTCTTGTATGTGTTTAGGATGGTCTTTGTTAGTGATTTTCTATATATTTTGTCACGAAGAGACCTAAGCTTTTTGTTATGATACATTACTCAACACACATTTTGAAGGTCAGTGGACTGGTTTCTTTGTGGAGCTTTTTATAACTTAAAAAGTAGCAGAGTTACAACAGATGCTGTCATAAAATTCGAAAATATATTTTTGAAATCTGAAATTGCTTAATGCTATATAATGTAATATGGCTGAATGAATTAATTTTCTTTTTTATGTAAAGGATCAGAAAATTTCACATTAATATTACCATAAGGAACAAAGGATAGTCAAGGACCCAGTTTACAAATGTGCATATTTCAAAAGGACCATACTTTAGATATCTGTAGGAAGGGATTTGATTTTGGGGAACTTAATGTATGAAAACTTGACAGAAGTGAAAGAAAGAAAATTGCTGTTTTTTGGAGCCAGGAAGTATTTTACTATTTGTAAGGAAATTAGCAGTAGATGAAGTAGTTCTGTTTTACAAAAGCTAGCCCTTGCGTTTGAATTGCTTTTTTATATACTGCAGTTAGATGGACGGAAAGTTGTGAAACCTGAAAAACAGAAAAAGAACTTTTCTGTGATCACAAAGCAAGTTCAATGTGAAAAAAAGTCATTTTCAAGAAAGTAACTGCTGAGAAACGTATTATTCTTTATACTGTAAAGTATTAGCAATTCAAGTTACTAATTTACTGCAATGAACTACTTAATTTCAGCAATTTCCCTGCTATTTTCCATACTTGCATTTACACTACTTTTATGAAGTCATCTTACTTCAATGTGACTTGGGAACCTTAATGGAACAGCTGTTAAAAGGCTGCTGAATAGCATTTTATAGCAATTTGCCCTTTCTTCATAATATGAGTTAAATTGTTACAATTTGTTGTTCTGTTAGTCCGGCTGATACACAATTATGATAAGGATTCTATGTACTACAAATATAATTTCTCTCAGATCCTATTACTTAGAGTACATTAAGCTGTCTTTTTGCAAACGTCTTTATAATAACTAAATTGATATGTCATATGAATAACAAACATCTTATTTGTGTCCTTTTTTGATGATACCTTTAAAAATATAAATTGCACAATTTTCTTACAAAACCATGGCAACAAACATCAAAAATTCCCTTTTATCTTAAATAATATATATATATATATATATATATATATATAATATATATATATATATATATATATATCTTACATACGTCTACATTATACACCAAGCAGGAAACCCCAATTGTAAGTATTTCATGATAGAAGGCTGGGCTGATCCCAGAATTGGGTTCCTAAATTATTACATTTCACAACTAAATGTGCAAATGGGCCAAAACCAAGTTTTTCAGTTCATTTTTGGCCCATTTATTTCCGGACAATGATTTTTGTTCTCTGCCTATTCATTTTGCTTCTGGTAACGTTCTCTACCCTGAACCTCCAATTCTTGGAGTGTATTTAGTGGGGGGCTTGGCCTCGTTTTTGGAAACATGTACAAATTTTATGAAATCGGCAGATTTCATTGAATTTGCAGTTGATAGGAATTTGAATGCACAAGTCTATTTTAACACATATAGTGATAGATGTTCCTGGTGTGATTTGTCAGTTAATCTTTTATTAAGCCCACTGAACATATTCTGTTTATCTAAATGCGCTATTATTTAAGCTTCCGCCGCTTACTTTCACCGCTATTTAATGCTGAGATATTACATCACATTTCAGTGTACAGCATAGGGTAACGCCTACCTAATGTGGCGAATAGTCCTCAGTATTGTAGCAGAGGGGCTTCCAACACACACGACATTCTGGTACCACCCTAGGCCTAGTCTCCTAGGCCAGAATACGCCACTATATGTTTTTTCATAGGCACATATAAATATTTTTTTTTAAATCAATACTACAATACATATTTGTATTATATATATATATATATATATATATATATATATATATATATATATATGTATGAGTTTACACATTTCATAAGTAGATGAAAAATGTTTAACGGCCGTGTAACCTGTAGTAATTTACCTTACTATAACATATGTAATCTGTTCAACTAAAAAGCAGTGCATCTTATCACCTTTTTAAGGTTTTAGCCTATGGAAACTCCACATGCGCTTTTTTTTTAACTGTACCACAAAGAGAAGTTATATCAGCAATTCAGCTGCTTAGAGGCTCCCCGCAGTCTCCAGATAATGACCAACTTATTGCTTCCCAATAATCCTGCCACAAAGCATTTTCCTTGAAGAAAGTCAATGAAACCCACTGATCTCTCATTTTGTTGTTTTTTCATTTTGGTTTGTTTGCTCAACTTCCTCTCAGCATCTTTATCTAGCACTCAGGCTTTATCAGTAATTGAGTTGTGCAAAGCCACAAGACTATAATAAGAATAATCATTAAGTGTGGACATTTTCCTTTTCAGGACGCAGATTCCACACAGAGACAGAACTATAAAATATGTAAAGGGTTTACAAAAAAAAATAAGTCTTCATCAAGTCCTGAATTTTCTATGTTAAATTGAGTTTAATTTGCCTGCTGATCTCTTTTGTAACACGCCTTACAGCCAGTCTACTAATTTTCATGTTGTAAAGCAATTGACATAAAATTAGTTGGGAAAATCTGTATGCACCCTACTGTAAATGTATTCATAGAAAACCTCCACATTTTTTTGCAAGGAACATGACAGCAACGTATGGCCTCTCATCGCTTCAGAATACAAATGTCACATATTGACTTTAAAAAGCTGACTATGATTCATATTGGAATATATGACTATTGGAATATAGACTATCTATAATAGCATATAGAATATACGTATATATTCTATCATCTATAGTACTCATAAGTTCATTAAGGATACACGTCCACTTTAAAATGTATTAATATATTAAAACTTACTGACTGAGGTTAAAATAGTGGTCACACAAAATAAAAATGATTTTATGCTGGGCGTGGCTGACCACCGGGCAAGTGAGGAACTCCGTCAGGCCTAGGCACTATAACAAAACCCTCTACAGCCATGCTAAAGGGTTTTTTCACGCTATCACATGACTTGCAACCTGATGTCCTAAAGAAGGATATCATAGCACTAGAAAGGGTGCAGAGGCGGGCTACAAAATTAATAAAAGGAATGGAGCACTTTAGTTATGAAGAAAGGTTAATTAATTTAAATCTGTTTAGTTTAGAAAAACGGCGCCTCAGAGGGGATATGATAACGTTATATAAATATATTCGGGGCCAATACAAACCATTGTGTGGAAATATACTCAAAAACAGGACTATGCATAGGACACGTGGTCATGCATTTAGACTGGAAGAAAGGAGATTTAGTCTAAGGCAGAGGAAAGGGTTTTTTACAGTAAGGACAATAAGGATGTGGAATTCTCTGCCTGCAGAGGTAGTTTTATCGGAGTCTGTACAGACGTTTAAACTGCAACTGGATGGATCTTCAGGGATATAATCTTTAGTTATGGGGAAACAACCTATTGATCCAAGGAGACATCTGACTGCCATTTTGGGGTCAAGAAGGAACTTTTCCCTGGTTAGTGCAAAATCGGAAAGAGCGAAACTGGGGTTTTTTACCTTCTTTTGGATCAACAGCAACAAATTAACAGATAAAGGAAAGGCTGAACTTGTTGGACGCATGTCTTTTTTCAGCCTATATAACTATGTAACTATGGCACAACAACACTGCTCCGCTTCCTGCCATTTTCACTTAAAGGGACTCATCAAACATCGCTGATTCACCCTTGAATGAGCTGGTACAAGACTGGAAGATACAAATAAAATACCTGCAAACTAGAGATGACTTTGCCCAGTATTTCAGAAACTGCTGATCTACTGGGATTTTCACACACAACCATCTCCAGGGTTTACAGAGAATGGTCCAAAAAAGAGTGAGCGGGAGTTGTGTGGACAAAAATTCTTTGTTGATGTCAGAGGTCAGAGGAGAATGGGCAGACTGGTTCGAGATGACAGAAAGGCAACAGTTACTCAAATAACCACTCGTTACAACCTTGAAGCAGATGTGCTATAGCAGCAGAAGACCACATTGGGTGCCATTCCTGTCAGCTAAGAACATGAAACTGAGACTAGAATTCGCACAGACTCACCAAATGGAACACTGGAATAACTTTGCCTGGTCTGATGAGTCTTGATTTGAGCTGCGGCACGGCAAACCTACGGATTTCCGCTCCCGTTAACCCCTGTGATGCTGCATAGATAAGGAACTCTAGACGGGGAAGGGACCAGGGAGATTAGTAAACAAAGACGAACATGAAGATTATACGCGTTGTATGTTTTGCCGCGGCCATGTTCGTATGTCCGGTATTCGGGCTGAACAACGTAAAAGCACCCCTCGTATATTCGTTTCATGTTCGCCTGAATACGAGTTGTGACCATAAAGCTTTAATTTGGAGTGTCAAGATGTTGCCGGGCATATTGTAACTGGGCTTTTTTGTGGTATTGGTGAAGTTAAGGGTTCTTTCCGGCAACATTTTTGTTCAAGTATCATCATATTGTGCTCCTTGAAACAACCACTCCGTCTTTTGCCAGAGCATCTTATATTTCTCCTAAGGTTATCTATGGATTTTTCTTTTTATCCCGAATGATTCTTCTGACATTTGTGGCTGAACTCTTTCTTGGTCTACCTGACCTTGGCTTGGTATCAAGAGATCTCAGAATTTTCCACTGGCATTTTCAAGGCTTTGGATATCTTTTTATATCCTTTTCCATTTCTTAATAAAGTTCCATTACCTTGTTACACAGGCATTTTGACAGATCTTTTCTGCTCTCCAGTATCTAGCTTGCTCAGTGCATCCATGTGAGAGCTAATAAACTCATTGACTATTTATACACAGGCATTAATTGCAATTTAAAAAGCCACAGGTGTGGGAAATTAACCTTTAATTGCAATTCTAACCTGTTTATGTCACCTTGTATGTCTGTAACAAGACCAAACATTCAAGGCTATGTAAACTTTTGATCAGAGCCATTTGGGTGATATCTGTTATCATTATGATTTAAAAAGGACACAAACAGCATGTGATAATACATGGCTTTATATGATCACTAACCTTAAATAAAAGATCAGTGGCATTTTCAAAATCAATGCCAGCATTTCACAATTTCTGCCAGGGAGTGCAACTTTTGAGCCCAACTGTATGTATAAAGTATCATACTCACTGCAGTGTGCCCTGTTATCCATGTTTACAAACAGTTAAAACTGTTGGGCTATGTTAAACAAAGGCTTAATATTTTTCTTAGAAAAAATATTCCACTTATATCCACTGAAAATCATTTTACACATAACAACCAAGGATTCTAACTATTACTGAAATTAAATTGATATCTGCGCGATCGATTACATTTTTGATTTTGACAATTTCCATTTGATGATGTTTGTACTCTATGATAACTTGGGATTTTAAGATTTATTTCCTTTTATCCTGTGACTAATGTTGTTTTTTATCCACTGTGACAAAATGATAGATGGTTTTGCTTATTTTTCCAAAAAATATAAAATAAATGATTAGCCCTCTTGTTTTTTTTTCTATTGGAAGGACAAACTAGAGAAAAAAACATGAAACAAAGGTGGTATAAGACATACACAGGGATAACTGAGAAAGAGGATTTGAAAAAGTGAGCTTGCTTGGTACCCATAAATCAAATTGAAATAATGGTGGGTCAATGTTGGTAGCATGCATTTATGTTTTAATGCTATACTGTACATGTAACATGTATAACATAATAATATATAACATTAGAAAGTGCACATATTTTTCTATTACATACTCTCATACTAGCAACAATAAAAAACCTCAAACATATTGTACCTTTACTGTACATGTGAAAACTTCTCACCATTACTGACCTTATAGAGTTCAGCGTACCAAAAAAGAACGCTATTTAAACATATAGGCTGCCAGTCTTTTATCATAATGCATTAAACTGTCAAGCTCTACTCAATCATGGTAAGCTTGGTTGAGACCAATCATTAATTCGTCAATTTACAAGGCTACTTAATTCAAAACAATTTGACAGCTTTTATATCAGACTTAGTCACTTACAATTATTTATAAAGGTTCCAAATTCTGCCAAGCACAATTGTCCACACACAAAGGATCCAACTGACTGCTGGGAAATTCTGCAGCTAGGAAACAGAACTCTGGGGGTGGGGTTCTAATATCATAATAACAGCATACACACAAATTTTGTTATATTCAGCTTTACCCCCTTCAATCCCAGGGGTTTTTGGTACCTCAAAGCCCAGAGAAATGTTGCCATTTTTGGGGTATGTCGGTTCAGCGATGATTCTCTTTTCCTGTGAATAGTGTACCCATGTAAACTATATATTGTTTTTTCAAGGAGAGATAGAGCTTTCGTTTGATACCATAGTTGGATGATTAGCTGAAAATTTAGAATGAGAAATTTAGTAAAAACTAGCGAAGATTAGAAAAATAAACTAATTTTTTTTTACATTTTCCCTCTGAATCCTCACAAAATTAGGTAAAGTGATGGAAAATCCCCTCCAAGTTTATTAATTCAGGTGTCCTGATTTCAGAAATACCTAATTTATATAGATTTTCCAGAATTTGCCAGCTCCAGGGAGCATACTATTAGGTGTACAATTTTGTATAATTTTTATGCCTATGGCTTAACGGGTTTGGGGGTTGTGAACGGGGGCAGGAGGGTTATACTGGCTAGATGTTATGCTAGGGCAATGGGAAGTAAGGTTTTTTAATAATTTTTTTATTATCTCTTTTATATATATTTTTTTTTAATTTTATTTTATTTTAATTTTTTTACATTTTTTTTATTTTATATATTATTTTTACACAGAAATGGTTAGAGGTCCTCCTAGGGACCTCCTGAACATGCCAGTGATGTCACAATGACATCACATCTCACGTTATAATTTTTTTTTGTATTATTTATATTAATATTATTTTTAAATCACTAACCGTTTTTTTTTTCCAGCTTTTCTCTTACAGGACGGGAGGGGGAGTGAGAGAGATGGTCTCTCACTCCCCTCCCCGCGATCCTCCTGCACCGATCACACTGTGATCTCTATGCAGGTCCTCACAGACCTGCATAGAGATCGTAGCGTCTCTGTGCCTCATCGGAGGGCAGGATATCCCCGCAGGGGATATCCTGTCCTCCGATCACCTTCCGGGTTACGTCAGCAGTGACGCAACCCGGAAGGGAATGCCCGATCGCGCGTTTGCAACTGCGCGATCGCGCGATCGGGCAGTTTACCGGTAACAGCTTACCGGCTTTCATGCCGGAAGCTGTTACGGGCGATCGGACAGCAGAAAGCCGGCAAAGCCGGCTTCTGCTGTCAGTGGGGAGTCCAGGCTGTCAAACGATAGCCTGGTCTCCCGTGCAGCAGCAGGGATGTGTCCCTGACGCTGCACGAAGGGCTGGACGTACCGGGACGTCCATAGGGGTTTCTTTGTGGGCGTTTTTTGGACGTCCCGGTACGTCTATAGGGGATTGAAGGGGTTAATTGTCAGAATCCAGGCCTTGACGATCAACCAATCTGAATCTGTTAAGTCACTTGACAAAACATGAAGACACTACTCAGCTTGTGCAGCTTCTTAACCCCTTAATGACAAAGCCTGTATATGTACGGGCTCAAAATGCATTGTTTTCAATGGGTTTAGGAACCGCCCATTGTCCTTAAGGGGTTAATGCAACATAGCCACATAACATAATAGTTACACCAATCAGGCATAACCTTATGACCAACTGCCCAATATTGATCCATTGAGGCAAGGACTCCATTGAACCTCTGAAGTTAAGCTGTGGTATCTGGTATCAAGATGTTAGCAGCAGATCCTTATGTCCTGTGAGTTTTGCAAATGGGGCCTTCATGGATGTATCCTGGTGCCATGTTTTCTCCATGTAAAGGAAGCACATGCACCTGACCATCCACGTAAAAGAAAACATGAGTCATCAGCAATGTTTCCTCTAATTTTTCTTAGGTGATGTGCGCAGAAAATTTCTGTTGTGCAAAATTTTCCCAGAGCCAAAATTTTGTGCACACAATATGCTTCTACAGTCCATCTAAAGTTGGTGGAGCTGAAAAAAAAATCACATTGCAAGGGTGTGAAGCTATATATTTCCAACCCTTTTGACTCCATGGTCTATTCTAAAGGTGAAATTCTCACCGCAAAAATTAATTATGAGCGAATCATGAGCGGGGGCTCCGGGCTGCATAAAGGATCAATATATCTGCATACCATTGACAGGGGTACAGCACAACACCTATCACTATACATTGAGCCAGACATTGCCAATAATGTAGCATAACCCCTATCACTATATACTAAGCCAAACATTGATGTGGTGTAGGCCTACTGCTTCAGTGTCTGGCTTAGTATATAGGGATGCACCGAAATGAAAATTCTGGACCGAAAATTCAGCTATCACTTGACCGAAACTGAAAATGACCCCCCCTTTAAAAAAAACCCCACTTTATTAAAAATAACACACCAAAATTGGACAAAACCCCCCCAACAACAATATTATATATATACA
>VKOC01047912.1:0-14736 GCA_009364415.1 Spea multiplicata | reverse complement strand
GTGTACAGATGTACACAGCAGCTTGTGGGTTAGATTTACATGAAATCGTGACCATCCTCTAAATCCTTCCAATTACTTTAATCTTCTGCTTTGCCCTGGACCAAAATGAAGAAAAGTCATCCATAGGTCAAGAGACCATATTGGAAGATAACATTAACCCCTGATTTTATGTTTGAAAATATTACTTATGTTTATCAGGTTCAGCCCTAGGATTTCTAGCACCGTAGGGTTCCCAGTGCCCCCTTCCTATGTCCCACTACCTCAGTGACCTAGGCAGCTACCTAGGTCACCTATACGGTAGGACCAGCCCTGATCCCATCACTATGCGCTTTATTAACTAAAGTAAAAGTTGTCGGAAGTGTCTGCCAAATTGAGGTTTTAACTTTCTCACTTGAATATTCACTATGAAGTGTCAAAACTGGCAGGTGTCTTCATCAAGGCTAAGCTGACCCTGTATAATGCATATATATCAATAGATGAAGAAATCTCTCTGATTTAGCTATACATTATGCAGGGCCGGCCAAGCTCCTCTTGGATCAGAAGCTTGCTGGGGTTGGCCCTTCCTAATAAATATACCTGATAATTTGAGGTCTCCCAGAGCATACCCTTGCAGGGTTCGGCCAGGACTGCCCACTGACACCAGTGGGCGTTCCTGCTGAAATTGTGATAAACACCCCCAATTAAAGGAAAAGTGGGCGGGGAGGGGGGCATGTTAGGGAGTTTAAACATGTATGGGATAGGCATATACAGTATCTCACAAAAGTGAGTACACCTCCCACATTTTTGTAAAGATTGCAAAGTAGTGAGTGTACAGCCCGTATAACAGTGTAAATTTGCTGTCCTCTCAAATATAACTCAACACACAGCCTAAATCTTGCCACATGTCTAAATCTTGGCAACAAAAGTGAGTACACCCATAAATGGAAATGTCCAAATTGGGCCCAAAGTGTCAATATTTTGTGTGGCCACCATTATTTTCCAGCACAGCCTTAACCCTCTTGGACATGGAGTTCACCAGAGTTTCACAGGTTGCCACTGGAGTCCTCTTCCATGACAATATCAAGGGAGGGGATCATGCTCTGCTTTAGTATATCACAGTACATGTTGGCATTCATGGTTCCCTCAATAAACTGTACCTCCCCAGTGTCGGCAGCACTCATGCAGGCCCAGACCATGACATTCCCACCACCATGCTTGACTGTAGGCAAAACACACTTCTCTTTGTACTCCTCACCTGGTTGCCACCACAAGACACGCTTGACACCATCTGAACCAAATAAGTTTATCTTGGTCTCATCGGACCACAGGACATGGTTCCAGTAATCCATGTAAACCTGTCCTGTGAAACCGCTGTATGGTCTTGCCCACCGTGCTGCAGCTCAGTTTCAGGGTCTTGACAATCTTCTTATAGCCTAGGCCATGTTTATGTAGAGCAACAATTCTTTTTTGCCATGGGCTGCCATGTTGAACTTCCAGTGACCAGTATGAGAGAGTGTGAGAGCGATAACACCAAATTTAACACACCTGCTTCCCATTCACACCTGAGACCTTGTAACACTAACGAGTCACATGACACCAGGAGGGGAAATGGCTAATTGGGCCCAATTAGGGGTGTACTCACTTTGGTTGCCAAGGTTTAGACATGAATGGCTGTGTGTTGAGTTATTTTGAGGGGACAGCAAATTTACAGGATGTACACTAATTACTTTACATTGTAGCAGAGTGTCATTTCTTCAGTGTTGTCACATGAAAAGATATAATAAAATATATTCACAAAAAAGTGAGGGGTGTACTCACTTTTGTGAGATACTGTAGTTATCCTGAATCTAACACAAGACCAAAGATTCTTATCTTCTATCAAACTTTTATGTCACCACTCTAATTGACCACTCAACTTTAACAAGGACCTGTACTGAAATATCACATGTGATTTCAAATGTTAAAACAGTTTTTATCTCATTGCATGTGATGTAATTTATTATGGATCACGATTAAAAGGCTGAACAAGATTTTAGGGAAAGGTGAGAATTTTTGTTACTGCTACAGGAAGTAACAGCCAACACCAATAAAACACCAGTGACTCTCCTGCTGGTTTGACCATTATCTTACTGACCACCTACTGGTATAGCATAACTTATCCAATTAATTTGGCAAAATTATTTTCTGGTACAACCATTTCCCTTGACATGGTGGTTGTATTATAACAAAATAAGTAATTCTCGTAAATTGTGATACTATTTCACATCTTCGTGATATCATTGATTTTTCTGTTTGCAAAGCATTTTTGTAATATAAATTATTCATTTAATTTCTTATATTGCAGAATTAACGTTTCATTATCAATTATTTTCAATATAGAAGTCTTATGAGTTTTACAAATTTGTTTGTTGGTTTTTCCCTTTAGTTTATTTATGACAAAAATACGCACCAGTGGTTATTCTTTGCATTTTAGTTTTTAGAATTGAGTAAGCTGTCTGCAATAAGTTTCAATATAATTAATTTAGAGTTTTGGATAAATGTATTCACAAAAACATAATTTGTGTGTTGGAATACAAAGCATGATCAAACTGCACGCATTTACATGGATGATGAGTGTATCTAACACTATGTGACCCCAACGTGTTTCGTTATTGATATTAGTATGGCACTATGAGACTGCCTGGATTTAGGAGGAGAGATCTGGATATTTTAGAGAATTTGGTTATTTAAAATGCAGTTTAATCACACAATAAATTGTGGCCAATTACTATTTGACATTTTTTCATATAGTAAATCTACAATGTGCACCCCAGGGGAATTTTTAACAGGTTCGTGTGGTGCTGGCATATCTGCCACATGGTGCTTGGTTTGTTATACTTAATAAAACATGGTAGCAGCCATACTACATAAATGTGCCAATTTTAAAGGTAAAAAAATGTTAAAGAGAAACAATCACCCTTGTTCACATACATACCTAAATTAATTTATTAAAGCGACATATAGCTCCTTGTCAATCAGTGTAGTTGTTCTGGAAATACCGGTATTTAGTTTTGCCTCATTGAAGATGAGATCAGCAGCATCCAGTGGCGGGACCAGCATCATCTAATCAGTTTTCTGGACTGAAGTTCCATCAACCATCCTTTCAAAGGCTGGCTAAGTCAAACAACAACTATAAACTTGAAAACAGGGAAGAGATAACTTTTGGGATGAATGTGGTTTCACTGGGCACTGACATCAGTCTATCATATGATGTCACTGTTTTTTCTTCTGCAACTACCCACATGCAGTTGAAGGTTAAGACTAATCCCAGAGGCTTCAAATGGAAACTTCTCCTTAAAGCAACATAGGGTTGAGCCAGTAAACTATTCAGAGGGGTTGTGTAATGAGATTCAATTCTCTACATTGCTTTCCACAAAATAGGTAACCCTTGGCAAACTAGTAGTTGTGGCCACCAAGTCCATTCTTTGTGGCCCATACACATAACCAATATAGCATTTATGTCAATGCAGCGCTTGTAATGTATCTGTTCTCTCAATGGATGCAAGGTATTCCTTTTTTATAACAAGTTCTGTCATTGTTATGCCATTTGGCAGTGAACGTGCCACTGCCTACCCAGTCACCCACTAATGCATCTTTCCTGATGGGAAATATAATGACTATTAATGGCTGGCCAGTGATACTTTACACTTGTGTTTCCAAACATCACAAGAATTATGATTTGCTCACTAAAATAGTAAAAAAGGCAAAGTATGTTCTGAACTGATGGCAGTGGTGTGATTTGAAAACTACCTCCCACGCTTTAAGTAACTGTAAATGAAATTCATAAAACATTGAAAAGTGTCAGAAAGTCCCAATAAGAGCTATTCTCTATCATGTATATTTTAATATTTTAAATTTTAATATTACATTTATTAGACACATTAAACAAAGCATACTTTAAATAAAACAGATATGTAGCAACTATAAGAAGCTCTCAAATGAAAAAAAAAGAACTCCTTCACCCAATAAACACTAATTTTCCGAGTAATGTTTATGACTTTCCTTTCACGCTTGTGATCATATTCAATGACTTCTGATTCACTGCCTGATAAATCTTGATTATTAAGTAATAGAAGCTGTTGATGTAGGACAGTATATTGGCTTTTCCAACAATGTTCTCTTTTTTTCTCTATATACCTAAGAAATGAAATAGAAAAGACACCAAAACACAGTTAATATCCATGCTTTGGAATGCTGCATGGCACACGATGTCACACGTGGGTCCTTCCACTATACGGATTAGTGGTGTCATGTTAAGTTTCTACCCTAATTCAGGCACTGTGTCTACAACATCTCCTGCCAGAGGGCATTTGCCAGTTTTGGGGGCATATCAGGCGACTTTCAGACCGTTAGAAGCTATGTATTAATTATACTAAACCACTCATATACTATGGGGCATGGGGATAAGTGCTGGATGTGAACCACTATTCTTTTACACTTTAAGAGGGTAATAAATTAAATTGCGGGGAGATGGCAATTAAAAGAATACCGAAGGTGAGGTCGGTCTAACATTTATATATTATATATATATATATACCGGTATATATATTTATATATATATATCCACACGTATCAGAGTCTTATCATCTGTTACCAGAGCTAAGTTTAAAACTACCATAAACTACCCCGGAAGAACATCATTTACATCATTAACATTTAAGGGAATTGTGCTACATCTGAATTTAATTACACGGTTGAACATCTAGATGAGAGCACAGAAACAAAGCAGGTATGAATAATGTGGATCAATACATTAATCCCATTGACATTTTGTAAAAGAATAATGCATACAATGGTGCTGAATACTGTATGCATGATCTCAAGCAGTCCACTTTACATGAACTACTTGACCATCCAGCCATCATGGGGATGGCATCTGAGACAGAGCATTAGAAATATATACACACAGTATATATACACAGTATATATATATATATATATATATAATGACTGTAATATTGAGAATGGCCGATGATGTTTCTTATTTTATGTACCAGCAAAAATTATGACGGAATCAGAGATTGAATGAAAATAAAATAATAATACATGGACGCATATCCTGAGAAATAATATGGTAGAACCAAGTAATAACAAATAGGCATTTGTTTACCAAATGTTGTTTATTGGGTGGAACCATATGCTTTCTAGGTGTTTGTTTTTAAGAAGTGTGAAAGGAGAAAACCCTTCAGAAGCATCTGTCATTATTGGTAAAGTCAGTGAACGCTTCAAACAGAACAGGGAAAGGGTTATTAAGTCTCACAAGTTAAAGAAATAAAATCCAAGAAGTTTGAAAGGGCTGAAAATTCCCCCTAGAGGAATGATTAAAAATACACAAGGTGAATTTCACAACCTTAATAAGCACTAAAAGAAGGACCTTGTCTCTGTCCTCAAATGATTAGGGTCACAATTACTTTATAAAAAAGCACACATTTGTTTTACTAGTTTTACATTTAGTTAGCGCTTAACGTGAAAAAGGTAGTGCTACTAAAAGTATGATTTGTTACATAAATACGGGTGTATTTAATTATGCGAATAAGCAGTATAGAAGGGACTGGCAAAAAGCCATCGTATACTTAGTATCTAACTAAAAAGAGTAGCCTGACATACAGATATGGAGAAATTTTATATTTCAATTTATTAGAACAAAATAAATCCCTATGCCGATCTGTACTGCTAAGCCCTCTTGTTTGTTCACACTCAACATCCCAGCCTGTTCGCCAAGCTACTGATACCACAGGGGGCCACTGGGTCCACTACCGATCCCAACGTAGCCAAGAATATGGAACTGAGCAGCGAGACCTGAATTACTTCACAGATTCCTGGACAAAAATTCAAGTGGAAACAATAGTAAAAAAAAATATTCATTTTTATTGGCATTTTTGATATATTATTTAACTTGGTTAATATGTTATATATACAGTATATATAATAGTATATACAGTATATATTATATATATATAGTCTTTATATAGCGCCAACAATTTAGTCTTTATATAGCGCCAACAAAAAAATATTAATTTTTATTGGCATTTTTTATATATTATTTAACTTGGTTAATATGTTATATATACAGTATATATAATAGTATATACAGTATATATTATATATATATAGTCTTTATATAGCGCCAACAATTTACGCATATATTAGGTAAAGGGGCCTCTGAATGCAATCTTACGATCTGGATATATTATCTAAATTTTACCTTCTGCGTTTTCTATTTTTCCATTTTTACTTTGCTCAGTGTTGTGTTCTTTCATTTTTTCACCCTATGTACTTTCACAGATGCACAAAATGTTTATGGCCTCGGTGGGACAGGGGGTGATCGTTTCATGAATATCAGATGCCAAAAAAAGGCTTTGAATTTAATATGATAATTAATTTACTTGGAAAATAACAGTTTGCTGAAGCAATTGTACCTGGCCTTTCGTTTCCATACGGTAATTCGGTGTGCCAGGCAATTATTTATTCATCATTCAATTTTACTGTTTCTTTTTAAAAGGTGGGCATAAAAATGTATTAATGCTATAAACAAACATTAAAAATTGAACACAATCACGTAAAAAAAAAATGTGTGAAGATTGTCCTGGATTCTACTTCTTTTATATGAGCATATGTATAGTAAAGTAGTTCTAGTTAAAGGGACGGCCTAGGGTCCATACAACTCTACTTCGAAGAAGTGTGGACAAGAAAAAAATAAACCACCTTAGAAGCTGCGTCTCCAGGGTCTCCCTCTGTTAGAACTAATCTTTACAATATTTTGCATACCTAATGGAACTGAAAGCAGAAGTCACAAAGATTTATCATGATTAGGCTGTTGCTAATGCTGGTGAAACGCATTAATCATCAGAAATGTATGTACGGTCCTGACCCTTGTAAAAAAAAAAGTGCAACATAGAAGACGATAAAATAAAACATTAGTCTGTTGTCTTAAATGATTTATAAATTCTCCTTTTGTTGGTGTAGAACGGCTTTCATTCAAGAAGAATGTAAAGCAAAGAAAGAAAACCTTTCACTGCATTCCATGTGTAATTAATTTTAGGACCTCTGGGGGTTCCTGAAAAGGTGATTTCTGACATGGTTTCCTTAATCTACTCACATCAGTATGCAGCGAGATGTATTTGTTTATTGTTTTAGCAGTAAAGAACCATTCCTGTTGCGGAAGGTGAAGTTTGCTTTCTTTAAGTGTCAAGGTTCGACCTTGGGTCCTGTTGATGAACATTGTCCCTAGACACTTCTTTGGCTTGACCTTGGTTATATTTAGGTTTAATTGTCTCCTCTCGTATGTGTAAACAATCCCAAAACTAGCCGTGTGTGTGGAACCTCGCGTGACCCATAGACAGGATGTGAACTTAAATTTGTTCTATTGACCAGAGTAAGTCTCTGGAATTTAAAATAGGTGATATCATAAACAGTACTTTTGAAGTATTAAGTATTATTATCCTAACCCTGCATACACAGCTGCAATTAGATTGTAAAGTGCTGCCCTGTAGTATGCGTGATGAATAAACCTACGCTAGGAAGTCTGTTACTGTTAGACATCCCGCATACTAGATGCATGCATCCTATACACAATACTATACTCACCCCTAGGCCTAAACAATAGCTCATATTCCATAGACACTTTGAGAAAGGTCTGAATACACAGTTAGGAAAACGAATATAAATGCAAGTTTTTGGTCGATCCAGTTATCCATTTTGGTGGATTTCTCTAATTTTGCAGGAAAATTCTTATGGATCAAATGCAACAGGGAAGCGTGATAGTTGAATCATGATGGGTTTAGGTAATTATGTAACATTTTAACATTTTAAAACAGGGCTCTCTCAGCCTCATAAGATAATTATAGTAATGATAATAATAATAATAATCTTGTTCTTTTTTTTTCAATTAATACTACTTCTGCTACTGATAATAATGTTTTAAATACGGTTTTCTCAGACTCCGGTTTTCTCAAATGTTGTTATCGATTTATAGTATATAGCACCATCATATATCATAGTGCTGTACAACAGGTAGGGGTCCGTCCCTATTGGCCCCCAACAGCACATCTTCTGGGTATTAAAACTGATGGTGTTTTAACAAAATAATACAACCATTTTAACATAAAAGAAAACAACTGTTAAAACTGTATTTAAAGATAAGTAGAATAATACACGTTTATGATCGATTTTAAAGGTAATCTTGAACATTAAACATTTAAGTGCTTTTTACATCTTGTATATAATCTATAATGGCAATCGTATTCTTTACCTTTAAATGTATGGTATTGTCAAATATTCTGTGATATATCAAATATAAGTGGCGGGCTGATTCTTTTAAACGATTTTATTGATCTGGATTTCCTGTTTGAAGGAATGTGTTTTGGGTCAATTAAAGATAATTATGATAATAAAAAAGAAATATGTTGACTCATGTGCATTTGAATAACAGCACAGTGTAGAGAGACATTTAAAACAGGGGTTAATTCAGGGGCAAAACTGAAGATTTAGAACCATCAGTGAATCACTTTTCAGGTAATTTTCAATCTGACCAAAATGTTTCCATGTTCCGTTGATGAATATGCCACCAGGGATTTATAAAAAATGGGATGTTATCATTTAAAATACTTGAGATACATAAACCGAATTATAAAGACACCCCGTTTTACTTTTTTCACATTTGTTCCGTGATGTTTCCTTTCCTCAATGCCAACTCTAATGATGATGTTACATCTCTTTTTGTATAAGCCTTTGCTAACCATTAATACTATGGCTGTTTATGTTGTAATATCTTTACAATCATGTCTAATGTGTACCTTGCATCACATGTTTACATGTTTTCCTTTGTCTTACCTATACTGTGGTCGTTACATGGTACATGGTATGGCTGGCCAAGAAACAACAATAGGGCTTGCAGTCCATTTAAAACAAGTCCATATTTAATTATTATTTTCAGGTTGACTCACATGTGCTTCTAGTCGATATTTAATCTTCATTATCAAGGATGGTGTATAACTATATAGAGGCCAATTCTAAAAAGGCTAAAAACTGCCCTAGATACTGTCTCTTGTATAGAGTCTCCATAAACTATTCAGATATGATATAGATAGAAACAGGAACAAAAGAGAGGGAGCATATACTAATCATTTAATTAGTTTATTCTTTATCAGGGTCAACTTGCATGAATATGTATACATGCGGAATAATGTACACATGTTGTCTGCCAAATGTGCTTTGGCTAACTGGTTAAGCCTGCCCCTGGGGCCAATTCATTTGCCAATCAAACCCCTGTCTTTGTTTAACTCTTTCAGTAATGTTGGTTAGTTCAGGACAATGTTTGTATCATTACTATTAGACTAGTGCAAATGGGCCAAAAAGGAATTTTTTTGGTTCCTTTATGGCCTATTAATTTTCGGTCAACTAATTTTGTTCCCTGCACATTTGTTTCAGCTTAGAATTTGGGGGCACACTTCATTTGGGAAGAAAATTGGTTGCCCCGTGCCCACATTTACTCTCACTCTCTCAAACTGCCACTCACTCTATCACACTCTCATTCTCTTTCACTCTCTAAATGTTTCCCTACCTTCTCTGCCGACCACTTCTGCTTCTGCCGACCACTTCCACATCTTATTCCGCATCTTTTTCTGCATCTTCTCTTCTCTCTTCAATCCTCATTTGAAGGATCTAGGAGAATGTCACCGCAGCGCTGGCATTTTGCCAGAAGTTGCCAAGTTATGTCTGCAGAGATGCAGACGAAGAAAGAAGATACCAGAAGAAGGATAGAAGACTGAAGACAGAAGCGAAGGAACTAGATATAAGATGAAGATTAAAGATATGCAGAAGAAGTGGAAGTGGTCAGCAGAGAAGGTAGGGAAATACTTAGAGAGCGTGATAGAGAGTGTGAACCAGAATGAGAGTGTGAGAGAATGAGAGTGTGAGTAAATGTGGACCCACAGATTTTGTACAATAATTCTGAGCTTTTTGCATAGTTTTAGTCAGATTGATGGGGGGGGGTGTCTAGGCTCGTTTTCAGGGCTTCATACGAATCGCAGAATTTACTAAAATTCTGTAAACTTGTTTGTATGAATCCGAGTGCATAAGTCTAGCTGCTGTGATTATATTTAGGTTACAATAAATTAGCATTATGAACATAACATTATATACAGCTTATATTTTACCTATGGAAACCTATATTTTTAATGTAAAGTTATTCATAAGTGCATAGTTACATAATAATTGTGCATCACGCCATATTATTTTTTCTGGATATGCCGTGAATCTACATAGTAAAGTTATCCATATATTTGTGATTCTATATAGATGTAGGTTGCACATAAAGAATATTTATATAGAGCCATCATATTCCGCAATGCTGTACAATGGGTAAACATGACATAACAAGTAGTAAATAACATAACAATTCAATTTACAGAAACAAAGGGTAAGGAGTACTCTGTCAAAATGAACTTACAATCTAGAAGGAGTTGGGCTATATTACACTGGGGTAAACATTGGGATATACGCGCCACTATAGGGAAGGACCAGTCAGACAAATCAGACTTGTAAAAGTCATGTCAGAAAGCAGGTGAGGGACTAGGAAGATAAAGGTAGATGGGAGGAACTTTGTTAACGCTTAAGTGTTTAGGGTCCCTCAAGAAGTGGGCCTTGAGGGTTTTTTGAAGCATGCAACACATACAAGAAAGAAGTTATATACCATGCTATGGAGTTTAAAATGGTTAATATTTCTAGGCAGAAATATTTAATTGACATCTTAAATATTTTCTTCCTAATATCAAATTGAACAGTGAACATGTCCCAGACATTTGTAATGTCTGTGTTATGAAATTTTAAAGATATCCTATACTTATTTAATTTATACCTACATTTGGATATATGAAGTAAAATTGCAAGTCTCACTGCAATAAGTTTTTATTTGATTTAGCAATTAATTTAGAAGGGAAAACCAGGGGTGTGTAGACTTTTTATATCGACTGTATATGTATATACTATATATATATATATAATATATAATATATATATATGGGTTCGATCTTACTAGACACACTCAGGCATGATTATTGCCAGTCATGTTGAATCTAAAAGATTCAATTAAATAGAACTTGTCTTGTAAAGTCTTGTAAATTGGAACTTTTTGACATACACTCACTGGCCACTTTATTAGGTACACCCACCTTGCTAGACACCCTTTTGCCTTCAGAACTGCCTTCATTCTTCGTGGCATACTTTCTACAAGGTGCTGGAAACATTCCTCAGAGACATGATGGCATCACGCAGATTCTGCAGATTTGTCGGCTGCACATCCATGATGCAAATCTTCACCACATCCCAAAAGGTGCTCTATTGGATTGAGACCTTGCGACTGTGGAGGTCATTGGAGTGCAGTGAACTCACTGTCATGTTCAAGAAACCAGTTTGAGATGATGAGCTTAGTGACATGGTGCATTATCCTGCTGGAAGTAACCATCAGAAGATGGGTACACTGTGGTCATAAAGAATGGACATGGTCAGCAACAATACTTAGGTAGGCTGTCACATTTAAACAATGCTCAATTGGTACTAAGGGGCCCAAAGTGTCCCAAGAAAATGTCCCCCACACCATTACACCACCAGCCTGAACCGTTGATACAAGGCAGCATGGATCCATGCTTTCATGTTGTTTACGTCAAAGTCTGACCCTCTCAATGTCACAGCTGAAATCCCGACTGATCAGACCAGGCAACGTTCTTCCAGTCTTCCATTGTCCAATTTTGGTGAGGCTCGTCTTTTTCTTTTATTAAAAATAGTTGGATCATCTGAAACATTTAAATGTGATAAATAAGGAAAAATTGAGCAAATTGGGAAGGGGCAAATACTTTTTCACAGCACATATAGATAAAGGAAGAAGAAGAATTATATGTGATGAGAGTCCTGTTCTTGGGATATTAAACATTTAAAGATCCAATGGAAAAACAGATCACTAATTTGCTATGACTGCTTGGTGTGAGAAAGTTATTTACAGGGTTGTTCTGTATCAACAAATCTGAATTATTTCTTTAAGTTTAAAGTCATAAAGTATAAAAACCATAATTTAAATGTTTGAAATGGTATCAATTTCAATGAGGCTCAGAACGTTTAATCCTCTTATTTGAACTTTTCATGAGCAGGTACTTTTAATTAACGGGGGTGAGAATACAAAGGTACTATGTCAAAATGTTTAAAGATGTTCTCAAAGAAGGAACATTTTTCATCAATGGCAAGAAGTGACACATAGTCCTTGACATTAAATTTGCATTAATGACCAAACATTGCTGGCATAGCTCACCCAAAATGTTAAGTCAACACAACATCAGCAGAAATTGGATGGACTGTTAGTGGAATATAGGCAGGACTGGGTTTGCCCACCACTAAACCCTTCGTTCTTGACCTCCAGTACTCCCAAAACCGTAGGAACCTCTTATACAAGCTGGTGACACTTTTAATTGGCACAGGTGGCTCTTTCACAAGCACAGGTAGATACGTTAGAATGACACAGGGACGGCTTTAGGTGTTCAGGCAACCTGTGCGGACTACTCCTCTGGTGCCCCCCCCCCCGCCACAAAAAAAGAAAAGAAAAAAATATATTTTATCTCAAAGGGATTCAGCTGTATTCACAAGTATACATTTCTGTTTAGTATAGAAAAAGACACAAAGTTGTAAAGTGGCTTGGATTTCAGTTATAAAACAGTTAAATATATAGTCCTACAAAGCTGCAGGTATAGCAGATGACTAGAGATTTACTTATGGAAAGAGGTTTACGTCATACTTACATACAGCAGTAAAAAGAAAGCAGTAAGCTGACACATTACTATGAGTTAATTGAGGTACTAGAAGCATTTAAGAGAAAGTCGGTGCATTAGTAGGAATAGGTATATCTAAAAGGGGCACCTGTAATTGGTGCCGTTTCAACTCAAATTCTTGATATGCTTTTAGAATAACTAAGGTTCTTGACTGCCTTTAAATGCAAGATGTAACAAGCTCGGAGAGTTTTCTGAAATGCTAAGAGTTCCATCAGCTCACATGCTCGATTTAGGAGATTATGGACATCAACACCTACCATGTTCAGCCAGCTCAGAATTGTAGGTGGCCATTAAAAACATCTTACTACTAACACACAGACTCTCACCAAAATGCTTCCAGTCCTGCAATCAGCTGATTGTAACCCAAGTGAGCCCTAACAATAAGTCTTTAGCTGGCTGCACAAAACTGTGTTCGAACTTTAAGTCCCTGCAGCCAGGAAAGAATTAGATCGTGGGACAGTATAATGGGCCTTGTTCTCACCCCTGTTCAACTACTACTAAAAAAAGGGAAAGAAAGGAAACACTCACACGTATCGCCAGGGATAGTGTCCTGTACATACGATGGAAGGCTTACGCACCACGAGCAAGGCAATCCTTCAGACAACCTCCTCTTGCTCTATACCTTCTTTGGATTTCATTCCCTCTGGGGCTTACTCTCAAAATATTTCCAGCATCCGGAGAACAGGTCACAGAGTCCATTTGATACTTTATAGTACCAAGCAATGGAATATGTAGCGAAAGCATTGTCACAAAGCATGTGATGTTCTTTGAACGCTGCCCGTACCCCAGGGTTCTTCACTTCCTTGGATCCTAATACTTGAAGCATTTGTTTACTCTACATTCATAAAGCTCATTGTAATAAATTACGATTGTGTAATTACGCCATTGTAATCAAATCATTAAGATGCACATTAAATACATATTGCGGAGGAGAGAAAAGAGACACTAGAAATGAGGGGAGCTCAGGTAGTGGCTTAATTGCATCTAAAAGAAAATGTAATGAGTCTAAATGAACTGGAATTTTCTTGCTCTTGGCGGTGGAGAACATCCTGTTATCTTAAGTATTTGAAGGTTGTTCAATGAAGGCTTCAGGGGACAGAAGGGGAGTTTGCATAATAAATAAGAATTGCTCATTAAAACAAAAACAAGGTCAGTAAAGTTATAGTTTACTTGGTGAACTAACTGTGTTCCAAAGCATCATAAGGGATATAACAACTGAATGATACTGCTTCTATTGACTACACCTCCCATAGCCCCCCAAAGTTTAATATATCCAGAATAGGACATGTTTTTTGAGGAATGTGGCTGAAAGTGGGGAGGAGGAGGACTGCCTGCTTACCTTTACTGAAGAGCCACCATGTAGTCCTCAGCTTCAGAACATCATGAGGTGTCAGCATGGCAGCTACAATGAACGTCTGGGCTTGAACAGCATAGCTTCCTTGGAACGTCAGAGGATCTCCCAAACCAGCCTATGAGCCCTACTGTCCACTCACCAGGACAGATATGTACAAACAATTGACATGATGCCTTTTAGGATGCAGCTGTACTTTTTACAGAGGCAGATCAGGTATAATGGTGCTCAAAGGAATTGACAGGAGAGAAGACCAGACCCTTCTGGTCTTGGCATTTAAAAAGAGAATATTGTATTTACTGGAATACATTCATACACAGAATACGTTTTGACATACTAAAAGGGACATCAGCAGGAAGGAGAAATAGGGCAGATCCATACTACCGTGTTTCCCCGATAGTAAGACACCCCCGATTGTAAGACGTATCGGGGGTGTCAGAGGGGTCGGCTAATATAAGCCGTACCCCGAAAGTAAGACATATGTCTTACTTTCGGGGAAACACGGGGGATTTGCCTGCAGATTCTCTGCAGCAGTAGCGTACCTAGCGGGGG
>VKOC01047910.1:0-53847 GCA_009364415.1 Spea multiplicata | reverse complement strand
CAGCAATCGCTGGACAGATTACTGCACTTACTCGCTCCTTCCAGGACCTCCAAGCCAGCCATGCGCATATGCAGCATCAGCTTCATGAACTTCAAACTAACCCCCCTGGCCCTGGGGAACCATCTCCTGCTCCCGCTCCACTTCCACCAATGGAGGGGGCCTTTGCTGCTGCTGCTACTCCGGAACCCAAGGCTATTCTTCCCGAGCGCTTCTCAGGAGACAGAGCTAGTTATCGTACCTTCATGACGTCCTGCCAAATCCTGTTCTCTCTCCAACCCAGAACCTACGCCTCCGATCATGTGAAGGTACGAACTGTGATTTCTTTACTATCAGGGGAACCATAGATCTGGGCTCACCATCTACTACGCACCAATAATCCAGTCCTGAACTCATGGGCCGAGTTCAGCCACGCTATGGACACTTTATTTGACGATCCTTTTCGCACTACCTCTGCTCATGCTGCCATACGTGCTTTACGTCAAGGGAAGAGGCCAGTAGAAGAATACGTGACGGAATTCCGAAGCTTGGCCATGGAAAGCAAGTGGAACGAACCAGCACTGTTAGATCAGTTCCGTCTGGGTTTGGCTGAGGGATTGAAGGATGAACTGGCTCGCGTGGGCATTCCTGATTCCTTAGAAGACCTCATACACCTGGTCATAGAGCTTGACCGCAGATTTCGGGAACGACGCCTGGAACGCGCAGCTTCAGCCATTCCTACCCCGAGACGCCACTTCCCTCCTACGGTTCATACTGCTCCTACGGTTCCTACCGGTCCTCCTCTCCAGTTTCCAGCGATCATGCCCCCTCCAGAAGAACCTATGCAGATCGGAGTGGCACGTGGCCCACTATCAGAAGCCGAGAAGGCCCGTCGTCGGAGGAACAATCTGTGTCTATACTGTGGTGAACCAGGACATCTGATATCTACCTGTCCACGACGCCCTCCCAGGGGTAAGCCTGCACATGATAAAGTTTGCCTAAGTTCCTTCCCTAAGGGCGGTTCTCCTCACCTGTACGTCTCCTTGTTTTTACAGTGGATCAATAATTCTACCACCGTTTCTGCTATCATTGATTCTGGAGCCAGCAGTTGCTTCATGGACCAGGACTTTGCCAAGCAACTGCATATACCAACTTTAATTAAATCGGCTCCTATACATATACAAGTGGTCGACGGGTCTCCCCTGTCTACTGGACCCGTTACACACGAAACATCACCACTTCATGCTCTACTGGGGAATAATCATACGGAATACTTGAACTTTGACCTTATTCCGTCACCCATGTTTCCAGTAATTCTTGGCATACCCTGGCTAAGACTCCATAATCCTACAATTGATTGGTCCAGGGGGACCCTCTCCTTCCAATCCCTGTTTTGCCGCAATCAATGCCGGACAGACCACCCTACACTCCTATTGCTTCCTGATTGTTCGCCTACTCCTCCTGATCCACGTATTCCTAAACAATATGCAGAGTTCCGTGATGTTTTTGACAAGAAGGGAGCCGATACACTTCCTCCCCAAAGAGCTTATGACTGTCCCATTGATCTCCTCCCTGGCGCTCCCATCCCATTCGGAAGGATATTCCCATTATCAGAACCTGAATTACAGCACCTTAAGGACTATATCCAAGAAAATATAGCTAAAGGGTTCATCCGACCGTCCACTTCTCCAGCAGGCGCAGGAATCTTTTTTGTAGAAAAAAAAGATGGGAGTCTGCGACCATGTGTAGACTATCGGGAACTAAATAAGATCACCATTAAAAACAGATATCCGTTACCTCTCATTCCTGAACTCCTGGATCGACTCAAAACTGCGCGGATCTTTTCCAAGATTGATCTCCGAGGGGCTTATAATTTGGTCCGCATACGTAAAGGAGACGAGTGGAAGACCGCCTTCCGAAGTCGATATGGACATTTCGAATATCTCGTCATGCCCTTTGGGCTCTGCAATGCCCCTGCTACCTTCCAACATTTTTTAAATGACGTCTTTCGGGATTATCTGGATGTCTTTATGGTGGTCTATCTGGACGATATTCTCATATTCTCGTCAAACTTGTCCGATCACCGCGACCAGGTCAAAATGGTTCTCGACCGTCTACGCACACATCACCTTTATGCGAAGCTGGAGAAATGCCAATTTGAAGCTGATCAGGTAGAATTCCTGGGATTCATCATTACACCTGGAAACCTACAGATGGATCCTAAAAAGGTGTCAGCTATCTTGGAGTGGCCAGTACCTTCTGATAAAAAAGGAGTTCAACGTTTTATTGGATTTGCGAACTACTATCGCAAATTTATTAGAAACTTCTCTCATGTTATTGCACCCATCACCAAGTTGACTCGTCAATACTCCCGTTTTGCCTGGACACCGGAAGCGCAGAATGCGTTCGACGCTCTCAAACAACACTTCACCACTGCTCCCATCCTTATTCAACCCATGGTGGCGGAACCGTTCCATTTGGAGGTGGATGCTTCGGATCTTGCGGTAGGAGCAGTTCTGTCCCAACGACATGGGGAGAAACAAAATTTACATCCTGTGGCCTACTACTCGCGTAAACTCACCCCGGCCGAGATGAACTATAGTGTGGGGGACAGAGAACTACTGGCCATCAAACAGGCTCTGGACACCTGGCGTCATCTGCTGGAAGGGACTCAACATCCAGTAACGGTATATACCGACCACCGGAACCTGGAGTATCTTCGCTCCGCACGGCGTCTATGCCCCAGGCAGGCTCGGTGGGCTCTCTTTTTCACAAGATTCAACCTACATATCACGTATCGCCCTGGATCCCGCAATACCAAAGCAGACGCCTTGTCTCGGTTACCTACTGTATCGAGTTGTCCCGAGACTCAACCGGATACTATTCTTCCTTCCAGTCTCTTCCTCACACATCGACCATCTCTCATGGACTTTATTCGCTCCTTATCCCGCAGAACCGTAGTTCCGAGAACTAATCCTCCTGTTCGTCGTACCCAAAACTTATTATACTACCGTGATAAGATATTTGTACCGACCCCGGCCCGTTTAAAGGTTCTACAAGCATGCCACGATTCTCTCCTCTCCGGACATGGGGGCATTAAAAAGACTACAGACCTCGTTCGACGTCAATTCTGGTGGCCTTCGCTAGACCAAGATGTGACCTCGTTTGTCCGTTCATGTACCACCTGCGCTCGTACCAAGACCCTACGTAGAAAACCAACGGGCCTTCTCCGCCCATTACCTATTCCTTCGGTTCCCTGGTCTAAAATCTCTATGGACTTTATTGTCGATCTACCACCTTCCAAGAAACACGACACAATTATGGTGGTGATCGATAGATTCACCAAAATGGCACATTTTATTCCCACAATTGGCATTCCTTCCGCTTCCACCACAGCCACCTTGTTCCTGGATACAGTGTTCCGGCTTCATGGATTACCACGAACTATCACTTCAGACCGTGGAGTACAATTCACATCTCGTTTCTGGAAGGTGTTCTGCCGCAAGCTGCACATTCGTCCCACTTTGTCCACGGCCTTCCATCCACAAACCAACGGTCAGACCGAGCGTCTCAATCAAATATTAGAGCATTACTTAAGATGTTACACCACGCACCTTCAGAATGATTGGCTCCAATTTCTCCCTTCCGCAGAATAGAACACAGCGATCTATAAAGATGTCTCCATTCTTCGCAAACTATGGTTACCACCCTATTATGATTCCAGGTCTGCCAACCGAACCTACGATTTCCGGGACCTCGGATCGAGTCACCGTGCTAACAAGACAATTTCAAGTCCTGAAGCAAAATTTAATCAAGGCCAGAAAGGCCTACAAATTATATGCAGATCGCCATCGTTCCAGCCCCCCTACTTACCATTGTGGCGACAAAGTTTGGCTGTCCACAAGTCATTTGCGCTTACAGATCCCTTCCAAGAAACTGGGACCTAAGTTCATTGGCCCATACAGTATCACGAAAATCATCAACCCAGTGACAGTGCAATTGAAACTTCCCTCTACCTGTCGGATTCATCCGGTTTTCCACGTGCCGCTGGTCAAACCTTGGGTGGCCAATCCTTTTCCTGACCGGGTACCTCCTCCTCCTGCACCAGTGGTCATCCTCGGGGTTGAAGAATACGTGGTACAAAAAGTGGTAGATTCCAGGGTCCGTCGAGGGCACCTAGAATACCTTATACAATGGAAGGGATATAGCCCAGAAGAAAGGACCTGGGAACCGGCAAGTCAAGTTCATGCTCCATTATGTGTTCAGAAGTTTCATAAACTGCATCCTCTCAAGCCAGGCCATCCTCGCCCCCGGAGGTCGCGTCTTGCGGGGGGATCCTGTAAGGCACCTACCTTAATCAGCTCCCGGCCGTCCTCTTCTCTCCCCCGGCAGAAACGCCGGCACCGCAGACTGGAACATGAAGCAGCCGCTCGCGCACGCGGCCGCTTCATGAATATTTATGAAGCTGACCGCCGGCGTCGACGCGTTCACGTCCCGGACGTCGGGGAACGCCCCCCCGGGCTATTTAAACCTCGAGCACAGTACACACAGTGCTCAGTTATACTGGTTCTGTCCGTATTACGTGAGCTCCCCCGTATCCTATATATATATACTTATATTTACCTTGTTCCTGATCTCCCGGTATCCGACCCTGGTCTACTAAACGGCTTCCTGTGTTTCTCTGGTTTCCTGACCCCGGCTCTCCCTGCTACTACGTTTACCTCTGGCATCCTGACCTTGGCTATCCTACCCGACTACGTGTACCTCTGGCATCCTGACCTTGGCTATCCTACCCAACTACGTGTACCTCTGGCATCCCGACCTTGGCTATCCAACCCGACTACGAGTACCTCTGACCACTCGTGCTTACAGCCACACCACCAAGTGCCCTGTTACCCGCACCAGGCCCCTTGCGTGTGTTCTGTTCTGAGCAAGTGTGTTCCAGTCCTGCATATCGGATTCCTTCTGGTAAGACAAATCTTACACTACCTTTCGTTCTCTCATCGCTTCTCTCTCCCTCTTTGATTGTGTCATTGATTGTCTTGCCTCTCTTTCTAACTAGATGTCTGCATGGCTCCTCAAAACTCAATCTCTCTCACAAAGTATTTTAATATCCATTCTTCTATAGTAGAAGTGTCAGGGACATTAGACTGTCTCCTTAACCATGAATAATAACGTTAACCAGTGCCAAAGAGATATCTTTTATGGGAGACAAAAGAAGGCTTTAGTGTTAGCCTAATCTTTCCAAGTCTAAGATTTACTATTTGCTAATCTTGATGTGCCATATTTATCCATATACTGTAGATTAATCTTATAACTTCTCCAAATAACAAAACTACCTTAAAAGATGTGCATTTGTTTAAATTGTAAGTACAAGTAAGTGTCACTTTAAATATTGTTTTCCTCTGCCTGTAGTTATTCTATTTTTTTCTGTGGCGTACAAGTAAAACCTTAAAAAAAAACTTTTCAAAGAGTAAAAACAAAGAAAATCCTGTTTTTTTGTCTGAATCTTTACGTCAACTCATTGTTTGCAAATGTCTTTGTCACTCTTCAGTTTGCCTACTAGAAATTGTAAGAAAAGCAGACAAAACACGTATCTTATGACAAGACTATTGTCACTTATTTGATGTGACACTGGAAAATCCAATATTAACTGTTTGATAGGTGCTTCGAAAGAGTTGTAAATGGACTGTGACAGACAAATGTGGAATAATACATTCTTAAAGAGAAAAATAAAAAGGAGGATATTTATTATATTTTCCAAAGTCAAAAATAATTGCACATGTATATGTTTTAAGTTCTCATTTTATTTTATTTCAGTAAAATCAATGTGCTAAAACATAATACACTATATGACCAAAAGTATATGTAACCCTGACCATCACACATACAGTCGTGTGAGAAAGAAAGTACAACCTCTTTGAATTCTATGATTTAACAGGACGTAATAACAATCATCTGAGTCCCTGCCTAGGGCTATCAGCCGTGTCCCCCGTCTGTTTGCCTTCTAGGCGTGTGCCCTGTCTGAGGGCATTCCTGCTATGAGTCCAGCTCCTGCCCGTGCTTGGCAAGTGGGCTATCGTGCTATGTGCATCTGCCTTTGTGTCTGTGCTTTATTCAGTTGTGTTGACCAGTCCTGTTTTGCCTGTCTCCCAGATATGCCTCTTGACCCACCTTTTTGCTACTCTGCCCCCAGATATGGCTTATACACCCCTCAATACCACTCTGCCTCCCTGATATTCCTTTTTACCCCCTATATGCCACTCTGCCTCCAGAAAGCTCTATTTGAGGTCTGATTAGAAGACAACCTTAAATATAATACGGTTGTTTTTTAGAGCATTTGATCTTGCCTTATAATCGAGCAAAAACGGTATATCATATATCATATATTCCATGTTCCTCTACATGCAGAAATGGATTCCCTATTGGAAAGGTAGTGGTCAATTGGTCCTCCAAAAGCAGCAAAAAATAGTCTTATCTTTTCTCATTGTAACAAATCTAGTTTAAATCAATCTAATTAAGGTCTTTGATCTTGGCATGATTCAACTAATCCACTTAGTAGGACAGCCCTACAGCTCAGGGGTGGGATAATACTGGGTCTGGGGGTAATAATAATAATGCAGGGGCTGGGGGATTGAAGGTGCTGTTACATTCGACTGGGATTTAAATGTCTGAACAAAAGTATGCCGCAGCCCCTAACAGCTGTGAAGGGGCTACAAAAAGCAATCAGAGGGATTCCCATATAATTCCCCTGATTTCTGTATAGGGAAATCTTATAGGGAAGCCCCTTGATTTTTGTGCAGTTAAACACTATAGGGGTGCCTCATAATTGCTCTACATGGGAGCCCTAAAAGGTGATGTCACGATTAGCATAACAGTGGTTCTCCTGTTCGAATTGAGATCCCAGGGGCCATAAAGGAGCCCAAAGTGGATTCCTATACACTGTGAACTGCAGATTAAAAAAAATAAAAAAACATTTAAAATGTTGTTTTATGGGGTGGATTTGATATCTGTGAGTTTGATTGAAGTTAGAGCCCCCTAAATTCTAGGCATATAGGGTGGTTTCCAAATCAGGGCAAGTTAATGAATATATTTTTGGTGTATTTTTCCCATTGGCTGTAGCTTAGTATAATTTAAAGACATGTAAAACTGTGAAATTATATTATTTTTTGGATTAGTACACATCAAATATATGAATCAAGGCATCCTGCAGGGGGTATGAAGGGGAAAATAATACTGGGTATAGAGAATGGAGGAGGAGGATTTGGGGGCAATATGGGGTCATAATAGGGGATGGAAATCACAGTGGGGAGGAATATTATGATGATGATTATGGTGGGACACACAAATATGGTGGTTGGAGGACTTGACTTATGTGAATTATAATGTGTGATGATGGCAGGGGCAGTTCTACACTTGCACATATATACATACATACACACATATGCAAAATATATAAATACATACATACACACATAATCTAACACTTTATACAAACATTCATACAGACACCTGGCCACTTCATCACCATACCTTTGCACATACATGCACACACAAACATACATACAAACATAATCCAACACCTTATACATACATACAAACATAATCCAACACTTTATACATACATACAAACACAAATATAAATATACACATGCATACACACATATTATAATCAGGGGTGGCCAAGGCTCATTGATGCACATGGTGTGGTAGACTGGCCCGTGTGGTCAAATCCAACAGACGACTTACTGTTGCTCAAATTGGTAATACAGTTAATCCTGGTTCTGATAGAGAGGTGTCAGAGCACACAGTGCATCTCAGTGTGTTGCGTATGGGGCCGCCTAGCCGTACACCAGTCAGGATGCCCATACTGACCCCTGTCCACTGCCAAAAGTGCATGCAATGGGCGCATGAGCATAAGAACTGGACCACGGAGCAACGGAAGAAGGTAGTCTGGTTTGATGAATCACGTTTCCTTTTACATCACGTGGATGGCACTATACACTTGCACATACACCCATTATTTTATTATTAAAATGCTGTTAGGATATTTATTGAAAATTATTATAGGCATTTCTGATAATCTGCACGTTTCTAAACATCCAATGCAGCATTTGCATTTGTTAACTAAATTGATCTTAATGTTCCAATGTGGTTCTCATCTGATCTATACACACAGGGTTTTCATGTGATATTCTGTTGATATGTTTGTTTACGAGGCCGTCCTACTTTATAACATACCAAAGATATTTGCATATTTTTACCTATAAATGTTTTGGACTGGTGCAATACAGCTTTTGAACATTAAAGGGTTATTAGGACTGTAATACAATGAATGATTGGTTAACAAATGTTTGGCACATGTTCACTGTTTAGTGAAATTAGACATTAATGTCTAAACCTTGGCAACAAAAGTGAGTACATTACATTATATTATATTTATTTATAAAGCACTGGCCGATTCCGCATTTATATTTGAAGAACAAATTAGTCATAAATAAAAAACAATTATTTCCAGAGCTGGTATTTATTCCCAGTGCGGTCCTGACTTACAGACACAGATCCTACTACAAGTTATTGAAAGCACTTGACACATCAAGGTTGCAATCACAAGATATTATGTGACAGCATTGCATTACAGGGGCAGATTTAGAGCTAACCTGGGATTATAACACTACAAGACACACCCAAACACTCACAGTACTACACACATCCATATGCAGTCACTAACACACTAACATTCCCAAACACACACAATAACATACCCAGAAAAGCACATCGATACACACTAACATGCCCACACATTAGGACACCTGACCATTTCACCAATAGGGACTTTTATGATATTACAACCTAAATCAAGGTATACATCTCAAGATTTTTTAGCAGGGTAGTCCTGATTTTTTAGACAAGGTACCCTTGTCTCATGTAGCTGCCCTACTGTCCAGCTTTTGTGGGTAGTTTGGATAATGGACATGCAGGGCCCATGCCGTACAGCTACAGTCCCTTATTGTAGTTCCCACATGGCCACATTGTGATGCTGTGAAGTTGAGTAATGCCAGGTAGCTCTTTGGGTATAGAGGGCATATAGCATTCCTGCTTCCGACTATGCCCCCCTCACAGATGCAGCCATGAACCATCCCATCTCTAGCCTTGCACTCAACAGAGGTGTCCCAATTTGGACATCTAAAATAAGGGTATATCATTGTGTTTTTCCACGTACCCTTCATTACCATGATGAGACAAAGAATTAAAGGGAAAACACTTTTTTAAGATGCATAAAAGATTTTTATTTAAATCACATTCTGTACTCTGGATGAGCCCACAATGGCACAAGAAAAGTCAAAGATATAATTTCTCAAAGTACAAATAAATATCTAATTTTGTTTAACTAAATGGTAGAAAAAAAAACTATGAAATATGTTTAAATAAAGATTTAAAAATAATAAAATCCTTCATTTATACCTCCTTAAAATCCTGGAATTAATGAATAATTTTATCATGTAAACATAATCATGTATGGATATGACAGCAGAAAAAGCCTCCAGTTAGTGAAATGTCACAAACATCATATCAGTTGTACAGATGACTCTTAATAAATGGGAACCTGCAATTTTTTGGCACGTGGACAAAGTAGACTACATTGGTTACACAAACAATGGCAGTGTTTGGAGTGCAGTTCCATTTCTAAAAAAAAAATGCTCTATGTACTTTATTTTAAAAAGAATATTTCAAAGCATTGGTCTTCAAACATCTCAGTAGGGTACACAAAAAAGGTGGGAACAAGCGGATCCTAAGAAATATCACTATGTTCTCGGACAATTGACCTATAGGTGTTTTCTAAGAATCACTACAAAATTCTAATACTTAAAGTGTTATCTTTACGCAGTTTACAAATTTCCAAATGAAGATTGTGGATCTAAAATAACTTCTGTGTACACATGAAGATTAACAGGGACAATTAAAGACATTAGGGAATGTCATTGGAATCTCTAGAAATGTGAATGATAGAAATAGTTTAATTCTATCCTAATGTACAAGAGGCATATTACAGGAAATGTAAGGTCTGCTTGTTTGAATTACAATAATCTCATGAGATGGTTTCACAGGAGTACATTTAGGAGTGATGAGACCAGTTTGGTGTAACATTGTGGGTGGTCAGTTGGATGGATAATGACAGAGGCCTTTCCAAGAAAAAAAGAAAAGGGTAAGGTAGTGTCATCGACAGGCTGGAAATAGAAAGTGTTTGTTTATCCTGAAGAATAGGATGTCAAGAAAAATATTCTGTCAAACGTTAAGTATATGTGATTTTTTCACTTATTCTAATCCTTTGGTGTAAGCTGCTGATCAGTTTTTGAGCTGCTGCTGCTGCTGCTGCTCATCTTCATGATCCTCTTCCTGTTGCTGCTGTTGTTGTTGCTGTGATGTCGAAGTTTGGGATTCTTTGTCACATTCTGTGCTGGTGCAACCGCACTGTTCCACATAGATGTATGAGTAAAGTGAGCTGGTTCCATCGAGACATTTGAGGCTCACTTCCCGTTTGCTGGTCTTCATCTCTTGACAACAGCTACACTTGTGCTCCATGGTATTTGCCTCCGCAGAGTACCTGTAACAATGGAAGTGAATGATTATCACATGTGGTCAAACTTGCTATTATAAGTTTGTTTTTGCCTACAACATCACCTATCAAAGAGCATCTGCCACAACTTACATTGATGTGGTCATGCAACCTCCTCCACAGTATGACAGCTCCACGGTCTGGTCTGACTTACAGGTGCCGGTTTTGATACGAGTGGACTGTTTATGGACCTGGCATCCCGACACAGCAGCTTAAAGAAAAAGGAGAAGTAATATCACATTAATATACACTCAGACTCTTTATTCTTTGGAGTTGAATGCATTTGGGACCATATTACAAACCCTGAATTCTGTCTCATTACAGGTGCACCTAGGCAGGGGCATTACCACTATTGTACTTTTTAAACATTATTATCATAAGAAACATGAAATAATAGGCGATGGAAGGAAACTTACGAAAACAAGACATAGCAAAATGTGGAAACAATGATCCTAATTGGATTGTATCGGATTAAAAACATTCTAGATGAGTGCAGATCCTATTAATTCATGTTTGTTTAACAATGTTGTTATTCCCTTTGTAATATACTTTGCAAATCAGGTGTAATTGATTAAACTATGCTTACATTCACAGGTCTTGCAGCAGCCATTCTCTGACATTTTGATGGTACCCTGTGTGAACATGAAGAACACCTAGTAAGTACTAGCGGAAGAGATCAAAATGCAAAACCCGAAAACAGAACTGAATAACAAAGTATGTTTTCCAAACACTGGCCTCTTTTAATTCACATATGAGTACTGCAACAATGCTTTACACTGCTATTTTGGGGAAATTAGAAAGTCTTTACTATTTACAAGACATACTGTACAAAAAGTTATATCCATGTACAGAATACACATATTATTTGGTATTACAATTAACATATAAATAGTATTACCTGCGCATTTTAAAACAAATATTAGTGTCTAACAATAAATGTATGTCCTTGTATTTAGAAATATGTTCTGTTTTCATTGTTTTATTTAAGCATACACGTTTAAGATGCAAGTGTTATCGGTGAATGCCATTTTGCACATACCTCCAAGCAGTTTGCTGGGTTAAAGGCTGGGCATGTTTCTTTCTCCGTTACAACATCATAAGTATCAGTGCAGGTGTAGGAGGTGCACTTGTGATCTGGTGGGCTGTATTTTTGTCCAGGCTAAAATGTAGAAGAACAATATTGAATAACTATGCTGGGATTCTTTTAGAAATGTAATTAGAATTATAACTGCAGGTGTCTTAACGAAATCAGTTTCCATCTATGCTTGTGGTATAATATCTTGGATCTAGGTTATCATGTGAGTTTCATCAAAATTGTGGTTCAACCAGTCACTAACCCTTTCAGGACCCTAGGATGTATTATTATGGAGTACGATCTAAAGTTATTGCACTAGTGAGGGCATATCTCCTACTAGTTCGCTGGAAACAAGCTCATTTGGATTCTCCTCTATCAGCAGGGGCCAGCAGGTTATTTTCCACATGTTTTAACATATTACTCAGACTAATTGATGAACAATTTATACAAAAAGTATCAAAAGAAAAGACAATAGCCAAAAAAATGTTCAATATATAAGTTAAACATAAAAAACAGAATCATGGTTGAATAAACATATGGTACAAAAATGCAGAAGAGCTCTGGTAACTTGGGTGTGAAAAAAGTTATGAAGAAAGACGTGAATATTACATATTCAAAACCTTTAGAGCGATAAGTTGACTTTCTTCTTTCCTCATTTTCTCTAGGTACATTTGCCCTTTGTTTTATACTTCAATTTCAGAACCAGTACTTGGAAAACTACCAATTCTATAAATGTTATAATGGTTTTGGTTTTCGTAAAACTGTAGAACAAATGTCTTACCTTCAGAGTTATGGTTGTGTTGTCTTCCATCTTCATTGTACATGCCACCTTGATGCATTCTCCACAACATTTCCCAGCTGTCGTCTTGTATTCGAAACCCTGTATTACATAACCATATTGTTTGCTCAGTTCTTCAGATTAATTACATGATTAATTGTATTGTTTTATTATTTGTAAATATATCAGTTAAATGTCACTTGGCACATACCTCTGAGCAGTCTGCGCTGTTTTGGATAAGGCACTTCTCCTTCTCTGTTACTACATCGTAAGTATCAGTGCAGGTGTAGGAGATGCACTTCTCGTCTGGTGGGCTGTATTTTTCGCCAGGCTAAAATGTAGGACAATGTCAAAACCATGATAGGTTTCTTTAAGATACCTTTTCTTTAATGAAGCCTAAATCTCTCCCACTGTAGTGTGACATCAATGACTCTCCTCTAGTTATTGACTACAAATAATAAATAATTATTGGCTTATAAATAATAATAGCTGTTTAACTACGTAATAGTTAGCTTACAAAAGATTTGTTTAGAGACCCCATGTAGATATGCACTGAAATCTTATGACAGATGCCTTGTTTTCTGCTATTACTATTTGTCAATAATTAATGCCATCCATTAATGGCTGATCATTTTCTATGCATGCACTCATCTAACTCATTTATCATACAGAGGACCACCTTGGAAAGTGATCTATGATGATCTTCAGACCTCAGACCAGGAATCATAAATTCTACCAATGTAAAGGTGTTCTTGGTTTCAACATGACTCAATGTAGAGATGCAGAGAACAATGCCGTTTATATGATGGTCATACCTTGAGAGTTATGGTTGTCTTGTCATTCATCTTCATTGTACAAGCCACCTTGATGCATTCTCCGCAACATTTTCCAGATAACAATTTGTATTCAAAGCCCTGAGATAAGTAATTATATTTTTGCTTTGTTTATCAAATATATTATTTGCATCATCAATGACAGAATTATCAGCATTTTATTATAATAATAATTATTATTATTTTGTTATTCAGAATGTTATATATTATAATGTTTATTTGTTAAGTAAAGCACACTTTTAGTATAGAAATATTATAATGTGATTTAGCAGCTCATTAAATGCATACCTGTAGACAGTCTGCCGAGTTCACAATAGCACATTTTTCTTTTTCTGTTACCACGTCATAGGTCTCGGTGCAGGTGTAAGTTGTGCACTTTTCGTCTGCCGGAGTGTATTTTTCACCAGGCTGAAATGTAGAGGAACAACGTCAAAACCATGCTGGGTTTCTTTTAGAAATTCCAAATGTATTATTGCAGAAGCCTGGATCCATCTCTTAATGGTTGTATAAAAATCATGACCTTTATTTAGTTAAAGGCTGTTTTGTATGTCTAAGCGATGGCTGAATAGATAGCTGAATGGATACATAATTATTTGCTTCAGAAAGATACAGATAATGGATATTTAAGAGCTGTCTAGGCTACCTGTTGCTATCTACAGATACATACAGAGTAATACCTTCATTTGCATACAAGGAAAAGGTTGTTCTCCTATCATCTTAAGGTCAAAAAATGCTCTTTTTATATTTATTCTTTTAAGTATATTTTCCTATGTACACAGGTTTGATATATATGTGTATTTTCTATTTTTTTAATTAGTGTCTGTAACCGTGTGACTATGATGTCATTTAGGTGCCAAATTTGAAAGCTTCCCACACTATTTAAATGGAGGTCTTTAGAATCCCTATTACACTTTGAAGGAAACATCTTTTGGCGAAACGCATGTTTTATCCACTTTTGCTTTTATTAAGAAGAAGCCACAACCACAAGAACATCCACGGGCGGGGATTATACTGCCAATGCTGTTACAATAGAGCGATATTTAGCTCTATATAGTGTAAGTGTTTCCTGTTATTATTTACCTTGGCGACATACTGCGCTACTTTTCATTTTTTCTTCATTTTTACATATCTTCATCCCCTGGTTATATTGGAAGACCCTTACAGCCATCATACATGTTATTTATGAATAGTGCTTGTACCTTGAGAGTTATGGTTGGTTTTCGTAAATTTAGACAAGAAAACTGTAGAACAAATGTTTTACCTTCAGAGTTATAGTTGTGTTGTCATCCATCTTCATTGTACAAGCCACCTTGATGCATTCTCCACAACATTTTCCAGTTATCGTTTTGTATTCAAAACCCTGTATTAAATAAAAATATTTTTTTTTCTGGTTTTCAAATACATAACCTTATTATTACGAAAGAGTTGTTATTATTATTATTATTATTTCAAACAAATCTATAATTATTCAATCACTACACAAATGATCTACATAATCAAACAGCAGATCAGTGACTTGCCTACATCTATAATAAATGATTATATTTAAAAATAAGTTAATTTTGGTATATACATTTTATAGCATAATAGAACATTTTGCTGTCATTTCGAACATACCTCTGAGCAGTCTGCTGGAGTAACGACTTTGCATTTTTCTCTCTCGGTTACTACCTCGTAGGTATTAGTGCAGGTGTATGATATACACTTCTCATCTGGTGGGCTGTATTTGTCCCCAGGCTAAAAAGATAGAAAACCAATATCAAAACCACGCTGGGTTTTCTTTTAGAAAGTTTCTATTGCTTCAAATGTCTTTTAACATCAGTGGCCTTTGGCTCGGTATTGGCTGTATTGTGAGTGGTGCATGGGGCTCAAGAGTGATGAGTTATTTTACTTTGTCTTTCTCCCATGATTCACAAACTATTTTGGGGACCGCATTACAAAACGCATTGAACCAAATAATATGTCTCTTGCTATGTATTACTTTTAGTTATGAATGGAGAAATATAACATTTTATGTTAATGTTACATTTTATTCATCAGATTCTGTAACACTGCTACAATAGTCAAGTGAAAACTAACATTAAACTTCACAATACACAAAATGGACCTATTTGCATGCAAAGTAGTACCAACATATGCATCTGTGCATGCACATTTGCCCTCTAAGATTATATACCCCACTTCAATGGGGGTCATCTCAGTGGTTGATGGACAAGAGACCTCAGTTTGAGAACCATTGCATAAAACATGACCAGTTTTATAATTTTGGCTGCAGCATGGATTGTAAATATATATATATATACATATATAAAGTCCAAAATTAACAATTGCCAAATTTCTGCCTGGTGCCAAATAGCTGCAGCAGTAAATAATATAAAGTCCAAAAATAGTGCCGGTAACTATTTTTGGACTTTATATACATATATATATACAGAATTACATAACCTATATAGTAATTGTACCTTGAGAGTTATAGTTGTGTTGTCATCCATCTTCATTGTACAAGCCACCTTGATGCATTCTCCACAACATTTTGCAGTTATTGTCTTGTATTCGAAGCCCTGTATTAAGTAATATTTTTCGTTACCTGCATTAATAGTCCCTAAAGGATTATCAGAATTTGTATTATCCATAATTACTGCAGTCTATATCTCAAAGTATAATTATTTACTTAATACCGTCAGTGATTACCTGAATAAGAGGCCTCTGCGGCCCTTATAAGCTTATGTATCTTTTTTTTTCCATGGTGGCCCCATGAAAGGGATCAAATTCAACTAAAGACTACATTTTCCCTTGGGCTACTATGGTTATATCCATTGTTCTATACCTTTAAAAAACATAGAATGGTGTTTTACATTAAGCCTATATCTACAAAAGGTGTTGTATTTTGACTTTTCATTGACTTATGTTAATCAATATTTTAACATATAAATGCTATGAAATCGAGACATACATAGCAGTCATTTGGCACATACCTCTGCGCAGTCTGCTGAGTTAGCGACAACGCATTTTTCTCTCTCCGTTACCACATCATAGGTCTCGGTGCAGGTGTAGGAGACGCATTTCTCATCTGCTGGGCTGTATTTTTCGCCAGGCTAAAATGCAGAACATTGGTTTCTTTTAGATATGGTGTCCATGCAGTTGTCCAAAAGAGGCCCGTTTTCATCTCTAAAGTTGTAGTCTATGGCCCTCAGCTAGATAAAAGCTCATTTTATATTAAGTTAGATCAAAGTAGTGTTCCAACTAGACAAAGGTTAGCTTAAAAAGACTTGAGAACCGTAGGGTGATGTCTCATTTTCCCTTTGTAAATTCCATCAGTTAACAGTATTAGTGTTCTTGGTTATGGCTTGGTTTGTAAATTTATTAAAAAGAACTGTAAATCATATATACTTATTGTACCTTTAGTGTTATAGTTGTGTTGTCATCCATCTTCATTGTACAAGCCACCTTGATGCATTCTCCGCAACATTTCCCAGGAATCATCTTGAATTCAAAGCCCTGGAATAAATGACATTAATTTTACTCAGTTCCTCATTATTACTACATGTAGTTAACAATATAGTAGAATGTAGTATGTAGTATAATGCATTGTATCGATATCCATTACCATCATTAATAAGATTATTAAGTTAATGTTGATGTGATCAATGTGACATTGGCATAATTGATAGATAATTATCAGGTAAAAGGTGTCTTACAATGAGAATAAACAAACTATACAGGATTTACATTTTTTATATATATCGGTATATATTTTTTATATATAAATTACACTTAAAAAATTTAGATTTTTTACTTTTTTCGTGTTACCATAGAAATGAATGGCAAGCATAGCTGTCATTTGGCACATACCTGTGAACAGTCTGCTGGATTGAAGGCTGGACATTTCTCTCTCTCTGTTACGACGTCGTAAGTCTCAGTGCAGGTGTGTGAGATGCACTTCTGGTCTGGTGGGGTGTATTTTTCCCCAGGCTAGAATGTAAAAGAACAACGTCAAAACCATGCTGTGTTTCTTTTAGAAATGCAATATATACATTACATTACATTCCCTCACTGTATTCATCTCTATCATTTCTCTTGGGATGCTGTGCCACTTATCTACCACCCTCTCAGTAACGCAGTATTTACGCTACATCTACACGGCTGACCCTCTAATATAAGGACTCGTGTCAGGCATATATGTGCATTCATTTTCAATAAGGACATAGATACCCTTTCTTCTACACTCTTGTATCATCCCAAAAATCCTCAAACCTTAGTATGAGAACTAATACATACAAAATCACCCGTTCTTGGTTTTAGAGAGACTTGTAAATGTATAATAGAGAACTATAGCAGCTATACCTTGAGAGTTATAGTGGTGTTGTCATCCATCTTTATTGTACAAGCCACCTTTACGCATTCTCCGCAACATTCCTGAGGATTCTCCTTGTATTCAAAACCCTGTTTAAAACGATAATATTTTTTTTCTCTGTTACTTATATTTCTAGCTGCATTTTACTTACAGTTATTGATAGCTATTATTGCTATATCAATATGCATTGTGAAAAGAAACATACAGCGCCGCACTCCAGGATAGAACAAACTCTCTTCACAGTAACAGTGACAAACTGGTCTTCTATTTCGTTGCATTCATAGTAGATACATGGTTCATTAGGTGGGGTCCATGTTTCTTCAGGCTGGGGGGGGGGGAAATAAAAAGAACAGAATTAACATTGACTGAACCTATAATTGGTGTACTATTTAAAATGATAATAAAACAGGAAAGTGAAAAAAAACTACAATATTGAATATTGTTAGGAAATCAAATTTAGAATGTAGAATATATACCTTTAACACTATAGTGGCGTTATCGGTGTTTTTGATTGTACACGCCACCTGCTTGCATGTGCCACAGCAATCATCTTCATCTTTTATATACTTGTATCCCTGTAACACAAAACAAATGAGTCACTTTTTCAGCCAGCTGTCAACCCCCCTTATTTAAAAGTTTAATTTTATATTCTTGAGACCTACCGGTCTGCATTCATCTGCGCTGGAGACAGTACACTCCTTTGTTATGCTCATGGTAACAAATTGCTCGTCTGTTTTGTTGCATTGACAGTAGGAGCATTTGTCAAAAGGAGAGTTCCAGGTCTCACCAGGCTGGGAAACAAAATGTTAAAGACGTTTAAAATTTGTTTTTTTTCCATTCACTCTTAATGAGATTGTAATGAAGGTTCTTAAAAATTCTTAAGATTCTTCTCAAAAAACACAGCAGATTTTTTTAATGAAGACATACCTTGATAATAATCGTGGTACCATCATTCGCTTTCAATGTACATGCCTCCTGTTGGCAACTGCCACAACAATGGTCTTCCAGCTGTTCATACCTGAAGCCCTGTCAAAAAACAAGGAAAGAAAATGAGATAGTTAAGGAAATAGCTTGGCTTTGGATATGATGATGTGCAACATTTTAAATATGTCGCCAGTAAACCAACCGACCTCTGGGCAATCTGTTTTACAAGAAATTGGGTCACATCTAATCATTTTCAGCTTGGTCTCGGGATTTGTTTGATTTGTGCACAGACACTCCTCGCAGGTTTCTTTGGACTGCGGGATAATATGCCCTGGCTGCAAAAGAAAACAGAAAAATACATAATTGGTAAAATTAATCCAGAATAATATATACAGTATATTTATGAACATGTAGTTGGATTGCATACTGTATGTCACATAAGTATGGTTTAATTATCCCCTCACTATGAGTGAAACAGCTATAAAATAAGTAATTACCTGATATACAGCGTCATTCACTACACAGACTGGTTCCGGTACTTTAAAAGGAAGACAACATATATTTAGGATTATATATAAATGACATCTAAGAACAATGACTAAATATATATATATATGTATATACATACATATATACACATACACATGTACATAGACAATAGATAGATAGATAGATAGATAGATAGATAGATAGATAGACAGACAGACAGACAGACAGATAGATAGATAGATAGATAGATAGATAGATGCATGTGTTCATAGTGAGTTTACCAAATGCTTAGATGCCAGCAGGCTTTCCATAAATTAGAAATCTAGACTTGACTCACAAATGTACTTTAATACTCACTGCAGCTGGAAGTGGGGCAGCAATCTCCTTCCAGAATTACTGAATGAACCCTAAATCCAAGAGGACAGGTTTCCTCCTCCTTTTTGCATTTGCTTGCTTCACAGCCTGTTTTTGAAGACATGACATATATCATCACTGAGGTTTTAGAAATAAACTCATGGGATTTGCGAAGCCGTAGATATCAGCATAAACTTTGTGACCGTGTTTGACTTTTACTTACGGCATTCACTCTTCTTACAACATGGCTGCTCGCTGTCTGGTACTAGAACAGAAACATAACCGTCCTTGTCACAGGTGGCTTCTGTGGGTTCGGCACATTTCAGTGGAGTGCACTGTACAGTGAGCGACGTGGCCTCACAGACACATTCTTGGCAGTTGCTGGTCCATTTCTCTGCAGGCTACACACATGGTACAAAAATGTCATGATACATCAAACTACATTGGTTAAAAAAAAATTGAAAGATGGCCTAGTCCCCCCCGCCATAAAAACACTAAAAGGTCACTCACTGCTTTGGGCATTCCATCAGGTCCAACGCAGGCTGGGGGAGATTAAAAATAAAGTTATTTTAAAGGGTTCAAGCTACATAGGGCTAATGTTTTACAGATAATTTGTTTTATGGGAGTTTTTTCATTTGTTCTGTTGACATTGTTGAAAATATGGAGCTAAAATACTAAAAACAATGTAAAAAGGAAAAAAACTAGGAAACATATATATATATATATATATATTGCCTAAATCAAAACACAACCTATAATAGATGATTTCATTTCGCATACATATTTATAACTTGAACAAATCGCATTGAGTGTCATTACTATTTTTAAGTAAGGACTAGCAACACCATAGCATAGATTTAAATGTCGTTCTCTTAAGACAGATTCTCCAGATTGATGATGATTTAATGTACAGATCCTGGTTATTGTACTAAAGCTCATATTATAGTAAAATTGTCATTAAATTATTTGCAGCTTGATAAATGAGCCAAAGATCAGGTTGATTTGATGGCAATTCTTATTTTATGAGTTTAGAAGTGTACAACATTTTCATACTTACAGCAGCTCTTAACGCAGACATCGGTGTAAGCGTTGAACAACTTGGTCCCTGAGGGACAGTAGCAGCCTTCTGTGATTCCATTGCTGAGGTTTGATACTTGCCTGTAATTTAAAACATGAATCTTTACAGATTTTGTCTGATCATGAGCAACTATGTGGGTAAATTGTTTAAATACATAAATTAATTTCTTTAACAAGGAATTAGTATCTGCTGTAAGTCATTATTGTTAGGAGAAACCATCTATCACATCTACATCCCTGCTGGAAACTCTCTAGCTAGCCTTGTCCCCTCCTCCAAGGATCTTCCTTCTCTGAGTATTGTTCTAACATTGTCAATAATGGCAGAGCAAATTATACTGTAAGCTAAAGTGCTGCCTATTACATCAGCAGTTAAGCAGGTAATATGTGATATAAAATTAAGTCTGACATTGTTACCTGGTCTCGCAGGTATCAGGATGCACTGGGCCACATGCTTCATACACTTTTCCAGTCGGGCAGTTGTATGCTGCAATGCAAAGAAAACAATACATTCATTAATGTGTAGTAGCAATGTCCCACGTTTCAGTGATTCTGTTAGTGGATGGTGAAAGGTAGCTACTATAAACCAGGGGTAACCAACCTTCGGCCCTCCAGCTGCTGCGGGACTACATTTCCCATACTCCTCAGCCTGTCCCTGGGCTGAAAGAGCATTACGGGAGATGTGGTCCTGCAGCAGCTGGAGGGCCGCAGGTTGGACACCCCTGCTATAAACCTATATAAGGAAGAATATTTCCAACAAAGTACTTACGACAGTGGCCTCCGGTCTTTCCTCTCCAATTCACGCAGACACCATTGGAGGCACACAACGCTGCATAGACCTCTAAGCTAGAGCATTGCACCGAATCATTGTGGATGCGACAGGCATCATAAATACAGCCCTCGTGGTAAGGCGTTGGAGGTATAATTTTATGACATTCAGCAAATACCCTGTTAATGGTATAGAAAAGAAAAGTGTTAACAAGTATTTTCCTCTTCATATGGCATACACTGTAACACAGGCTTTCTAGACTCTTAACATATTTGTTACGCATAGACATGTGTAGCATTTAAAACATGACCCATCCAAGTGCAATAGAATACTACTCACTCGCTTAGGATCACATCACAGAGAGGTGTAGATGGGCACTTAGGTGGTGGAGTTGACGTAGCTGTTGGGGTTGGCTGAGGTGGTGTGTAGCAGTATGGTTTATCTGGCACATTAACCTTCCAGTGGTTAGCCATCTTAGAACAGTCTGACACGATCTTGCCATCTGGCAATCTGCAATCTTCAGTGCTGTTGTTGGAACAGGTGCCTATTTGTCACAAATAAAAATGTATTATTACTAAGAGGATTCATACCATGCACAGGTACTTGAAATAAAATGTATTCTTCAAGGGGATGTCTTTGGTTGGTATATTCTGGCCATATAAAAATAAGCACAATGAAAAATGTACTGTGTACACACTATAATTTTTTTCATAAAAATGGAAAATTCATGATACGTACCACACTGCCCTTCTGTGTTGTAACCAAACATGCTGAATGGCAGCTTAATAACAAAGATCATGCCGCTAAACGAGATGTAGGCTTTTATTTCTGGAATCTCAACCACCATGTTAATTCCAGCGCTAGAGACAGTAATGCCATTGGTGGTGAATCCTGGCGTTACCCAATTTTGGTTGAATCTAATCTGTTGGGTCAAGTACAGAAAAAGTCATCCTCATGCAGTTTAGCCACAAATTACACAAATATATGTTATAGCTAGGTGGTGAACTGTAATGAATACCTTAACCACTTTATGGCATCCTCTTAGCTGAGTAAGTAAACTTCTAAAGTAATGCTTCTAATTGAACTCAGGGCATTCAATACTGAATTATCATTCAGCATTGTGTAGGCTTTGCCTTCAAGCTCGATCACTCATATCCTGAGCTCTGTGGCGTTTGATGTGTAATGATAAGCACAGGCGTGTTCTGGCCTAGCCAGTCCCAGGGCAGAAAGTCCAGGGAAGCTCCCTGTACTGCCATTAGTTAATGAGCCACTTAAGAGGGAGATCACTGATCTCCTCAACTGGCACTATAAGACTATTGAGGGATGTGCTAAGTGGGCACAGTGCTTCTTAGTTTCCTTCTGCAGTGTTTCCTTTTCAAAAAATGGGGATATATGTAACATCCCAAAGCCAAGTAGAATGGACATCAGCACAGAGAGAGCTGCCGTCAGAACTGCCCTAAGTTTGGCGAGGGCAACACCAAAATGTAAAAATGCCCCTGCTGAAAAGGCCAAGTTTCAGGGAAAGATACTGATATTCAACAGCAGCCCTTGCCTAGTTGTCACTAAAAGGAACCAAGCTTTCAACCTTGTGCTAACACTGCTGAAAATCATCCTTGTGTTCTACTCAATTTCCTGTACAAGTTAAAGAACTGTAATTGCTAACATGAGTTATATTTCTTAATGCGTACCCTGTTTCTCATTCTTCCTTGGAACATTGTACGAGTCAGCAAAACTTCATTGGACTTGTAGTAAACTATTATAGACTGTGGACAGGACAAGCCATCCTCAGCATCACAGAAATAATTATCAACAAGGACTCTGAAGTTATCATATTTGGGTGTTATCTGTTGTACGAGGACATAGGTGCAGTTGTCCAAGAAAGTATAGTAGGTTCCATCAAATGTGATGTAGTGAGGATCACCCCATCCACTGCAAACACCTAATAAATACAAAAATACATCAGTGTACATTTTTATTCGTCCAAGAATTCAACAAATAGACCCTTAAAGAAAATGACTTGTAGCAATATTAAATAATGATTCATGCAACTTTTGTTTACCAATAAACACGAATAAATGTGTCACTTATATTGTTGTTGCTTATGATCAACATATAGATTAGGTCTGTCTGTGTGTTCCTTCATCCACAGTCATAAAAAAGCCACGTCTCTGAGCAGGATACTTACATTCACATTCATAATGGTAACAGCAGCCGTCTGAACTGTGTACTTTGACTGGGGGGAAACCATTAGCACAAGTGATTTTCTCCACTGGAGGACATGTCACAGGTTCAATAGTCACAACGTTGTTTCCATGACATGTGGCCACTGTACAATTGTTAATCAACCATGTTTCATTTGTCTAAAACAGAAAAGCAAAAATTTTCACCAAATTTTACACACGTACACACACATATATATATATATAGTTCACAATATGCTTTCTACAGTAATTATCATGTATAATTAGTGATGATGAAAATCCTCAAATTCTAGCTGGCTGAGAACCACATTAATAATAGCTGGTTAATTACTGAACATGGACTTGTTATGTTTATATGGGTGAATTTGGTGAATATGATCTGAATATGGGTGAATATGAGCTGAAACAAGAATTGTACTATATAAATACAATAAAAGTGCCATATACTTTTCTGGGAGGGCATCCTTCAACTGGAGTTGTTGTTTCTATCTTTGGTGTTGTCTTAATAGATGTGGTTGTTGTTGACACTGGAGTGGTGGTAGTCGTTGGGGGTGGCAGAGTTGTAGGATGGCATGGTCCTTGGAATCTTTCAGCGTTACATTCTTCATTACAAATTGCATAGAAATGGCATCCGGCTTCATCAGTTTTGTTGTAAATGATAGCCCCTTTAGAGAAAAAATTATAAAGAAAAATAAACATTTTTGGTAGCAGAAATGTTGACTATTTCAAGACTTTTCAAGTATTTTGTACTCTTGATTTAGACCATTTAAAATCAACAAAAAACAATCCAAGGATTGTAAGAGGTTTTAGACTGCCTTATGAATTTTATAAGCTAAACAAACTGGATAGGTCAGACTACTTTATAGGTGAATAAAGTTGGGGGCAAGGGGTAAATGGTTGCTGATTACAAGGTTACTAAATCAGTAACTGTAAACAGATGTTGAAAATACTTGCTGCCTGTCCAAGACTTACAATTCACTTATGAATAGTGAAATTGGTAATCTGTCTTTTATTTATATAGCACCACCAATTTACGAAGCGCTTCATACTAATCAAGGTGTATGACAAAACTAGAATAAATTAGGCAGAGAGGACCCTTCTCGCAAAATGGATTAACCAAAATATGCCATTTCATTTAGCCAGACGAAAGAAATCAGGGGCATGGTAAATTCTAGTAATTCTGGCAATTCAGGTAAAATTAAAAAAAGAAATGATAGCAAAGCTGAACTGCTACGTGGTAAAATAATAAAATTATATGTACATTTTTTACACAAATGCCCATAATATGTTGCACACAGGTTGCACTATTATTTGTTTCTTTTATCTTTTATGTACATCCAGGATTCTGATCGTCTTTAACCCCAAGGGGTAAGCTATATCTCCTTACTTACTTATTTCCTCCACTCACTGGGGTGGGTTACACCACCTCTATTCTCTTTTGCATTATTGTTTTTGTATGGGACAGCGGGATTCCCACAGAGTGTTGTAGGGATTTGTACACATTTTAAACCCTGCCTTTTTACTCTGTATACCCATATAACATATTTAAAGACAAGGGACATCATCAAGACTGATAAACAAATTGTATGAAAATAATCAGTTTTGAAATATTATAAATATATTATATATTGAGAATACCTGTTAAGAAGAATTTGCCATCGACGTGGCAGTAGCAACGTGTGGTTGATGGAGTCCTTTCTTTAGTTGTGGGATGCTCAGTAGTGGTCAATTCAGTTGTTGTTTCAAGAGTTGTTGTTGGTTTTGTGGTTGTGTCAATAACAATTCTTGTAGTTGTAGGCAAAATTGTAGTAGTTTGCTGTATGGTTGTAGATTCAGTTGTAGTAGTAGTTGTAGTTACCGTATGTGTGGTTGTTGGTACTGTAGTTGTAGTAGTGCTTGTCTCTGGGGTAGTGGTAGTTGGAGCAGATGTGGTTGGAGGTGCTGTTGTGGTGGTAGTAGTTGTCTCTGGAATGCAATGACTGTCATCACAACAATAAACCTTTATCTGATAGTTAAGGCATTGTTTCACCTTTCCTTTCTGGTCCTTGTTTTTACACACTAAACCAACAGTGATGTCACACTTAACAATCTGTCCAACATTGTCAATACTGATATCAGGGTAGTCTTCAGCACGACATTCAATATTTTGTGGCTTCTTACAAATTTGTGTTCCGTTAGCAAGGATATTCTGGTAGCTCTCAACATCTCCTCCTTCTGTCCCTTCAGTTGGTGAATTCACATCAATCCATGTTGTCCACTTGCATTGTGGCTTACAAGTTGTGGTGGTAAGTACTTGCTCTGATTTAGGTGGTGTTGTGGTTGTAAATGTTCTTGTTACTACTGATTCAAGTGTAGTAGTTTCAGAAGCTGTTGAAGGACTGAAGGTTGTTTCTGTTGTTGTGGTTGTTTCAGGTGTTGTGGTTGTTTCTGTGGTTGTGGTTGTTTCTGGAGTAGTGGTTGTTTCTGTTGTAGTGGTTGTTTTTGGAGTAGTGGTTGTTTCTGTTGTAATTACTTTTGGTGTGGTTGTTTCTGTAGTTGTGGTTGTTTCTGGAGTAGTGGTTGTTTTTGAAGTAGTGGTTGTTTCAGGTGTTGTGGTTGTTTCTGTTGTTGTGGTGGGTTTCTGGAGTAGGGTTGTTTCGTGTGGTGATTACTTTGGTTCGTGGTTGTTCGTGTTTTGTGGTTTTCTGAGTGTGGTTGTGTCTGTAGTTGTGTTGTTTAGGAAGTAGTGGTTGTTTTTAAGTGTTGGTTGTTCCAGGGTTGTGGTTGCTTTACTGTTTGTTGTGGTTGTTTCTGGAGTAGTGGTTGTTTTTGGTGTAGTGGTTGTTTCTGTTGTGGTAATCACTTTTGGTGTAATTGTTTCTGTCGTTGTGGTTGTTTCTGGAGTAGTGGTTGTTTCTGTTGTGGTGATTACTTTTGTTGTGGTTGTTTCTGGAGTTGTGGTTGTTTCTGGAGTTGTGGTTGTTTCTGTTGTAGTGGTTGTTTCTGGAGTAGTGGTTGTTTCTGTTGTTGTGGTTGTTTCAGGACTAGTGGTTGTTTCTGGTGTGGTTGTTGCTTTTGTTGTGGTTGTTTCTGGAGTTGTGGTTGTTTCTGTTGTGATTATCACTTTTGGTGTAGTTGTTTCTGTTGTTGTGGTTGTTTCAGGACTAGTGGTTGGTTCTGGTGGGTTTTGCTGTTGTTGTGGTTGTTTTTCTGGGATGTGTGGTTGTTTCTGTGTGATATTCACTTTGGTGTAGTTGTTCGTTGTTGTGGTTGTTGCCTTTTGTTGTGGTTGCTTCCCTGGAGTTTGTGGTTTGTTCTGTGTTGTGTTATAACTTTTGGTGTAGTGTTTTCTGTGTGTGGTTTGTTTCTGTTGTTAGTGGTTGTTTCTGGAGAGTGGTTGTTCTGTTGGGTGTTTAAGGTGTTGTGGTTGTTCTGGATATGGTTTGTTTAGGAGTTGTTGGTATGTTCAGGTGTGTGGTGTTTCTGGAGTAGTGGTTGCTTTTTTTGGTGTAGTGGTTGTTTCCTGGAGTTGTGGTTGTTTCTCTGTTGTGGTTATCACTTTTGGTGTAGTTGTTCTGTTGTTGTGGTTGTTTCTGGATTTGAAGCGTTTTTCTTCGCTGATGTTGTGGTTTGTTTTTTGTTGGGTAAATTCGTTGGTACAAGTAGTTGTTTCTGTTGTTGGTTGTTGGGCTGTTGCTGTGGTTGTTTCTGGAGTAAGTGGTTGTTTCAGGTGTTGTGGTTGTTTCTCGAGAGTGGTTGTTTCTGGAGTGTGGTTGTTTTTGTTGTGGTAAATTTCTGTTGGTAAATGAGTTGTTTCTGGTTGTTGTGGTTGTTTCTGTTGTTGTGGTTGTTTCAGGTGTTGTGGTTGTTTCAGGTGTTGTGGTTGTTTCTGGAGTAGTAGTTGTTTCTGTTGAGGTGGATGTTTTTGGAGTAGTTGTTGTTTCAGTTGTTGTGGTTGTTTCAGTTGCAGTAGTTGTTTTTGGTGTTGTAGTTGTTTCTGGCGTTGTAGTACTTTGTGTTGTGGTTGTTATTTCAGTTGTAGTGGATGTTTTTGGTGTAGTTGTAGGAGCTTCAGTTGTTATAGGTAGGCAGTCACAACACAGAACTTTTACTTGATAGTTGAGGCATACTTTAAAATCTCCTTCCTGCTCTTCATTTTTGCAAACAAGACCAACAGTGACATTGCACTGCACAACTTGGCCAATGCTACCAATGGGTGTTTCTGGATATTTTTCTGCCCTGCACTGAATACCATCAGGTTTTTTGCAGATCTGTTTCCCTGCTGCACGCATTTTTTCATAGGTTTCAAAATCTCCTTCATCCTTTCCAACACCAGGCATATGGACATCAATCCATGAAGTCCACCTACATATTGGTTTACATACTTCTGTTGTAGTTGCAGGTGTTGTGCTTGGAGTAGTAGTTTCAGGACTTGTGGTCTCTGTGGTTGTAGATGGTGTGGAACTTGTTGTAGTCTCTTTAGTGCTTGTTGTTGTTGGGTGTGGGGCTGTTGTAGTGCTTGTTGTTGTCTCGGGTTGTGTGGTAGTGATGCTCTCTTTTGTAGTTGTAGATGCTGTGGTAGTCGAGGTAGTTCCACATGGCACAAAGCTGCAGCATTTGACTCTGATCTCATAGTTGTAGCATATAGGTGGTAGTTGATCCTTGTTGTAGCACAACAGTCCAAAGGAAGCATTGCACTGGACCTTTTGCTCAAGCTCATCTAGGGGTGTGTCAGGGAATCTTTCAGCTCTGCATTCCACTTCAGTTGGATGCTTACAGATAGAATATCCCTTAGCTCTTATTCTTTCAAATGTGTCAAAATCTCCATTTTCCATACCAGGCTCAGGATAACTGACATCAAACCACTCTGACCACTGGCAAAGGTCTTCAACACAGATTGTTGTAGGGGTAGTAGATGTTGGAGTTGTTGTTTCTAGAAAATGAAAATATGCAATAATAAACACAGACTCATTCTGCCAAAGAATCAAACAAATCTAATATATATTACTTATAGATATAGAATAAAACTTGAGCGATCTAGCCACATTGTTGTTGCAGTAAACTGCTTGTAGCGAGTAGCTTGCAGGATGCCCTTAAAAATCGTTGACTCTACCAATCTAAAAAGCCACCCATTTGTATTGTCATGTTCTTGGAAAAGCAAATATTGATTAATTGCAACCTACCTTTAGTTGTAATAATAGTAGTAGTAGTAGAGAGTGTTGTAGTAAAAGTGAATGGAGTTGTAGTAGGGGTGTTACAAGGATAGATGTCTCTATAGATTGTTCCATTTTCTTTGCATATCGCAATAATACAGCCTCCAATCCCATCAGTGGTGTTGTAAATGACATCATTATAGTTGTACATTTTGCCTTGGTACTCACAGTGACAGACTGTACAGCAATAAAAGAAATACAACAAGAAATGCAAAACAAGCAAAAAAAAGCAGAACACAACATGCATAAGAGTTACAATGACAAATGTCTGTTTGTTTAAACTGGATTTTTCTTGATTCAATAAACAGAATTGGATATTGAGATTTCTATGTATGTTTTGGGAGTGTGGTGAATTAAAAAAAATACTTCTGTTGTTAGTTCACTCTCAATAGGACAATACCACCATTTTTTATTCGTATCAATAGTATTGACACGATTGGACACGATTAACCAGATTGGTGTTAACAGTTTCTAAATAGTGACCTCTGGGGTTTCAAAGGTTAAACGTTAACAATATCATAAACTTGCAAAAAATTGATATAATGGCTTTAAATCACATGCAAATATAATGTTTTACATAAGTATATGATATAGTTCAGCTTCTGTTATTGACATTCATATTTCTTAATCAATCTTTTAAAATAACATATGCTGTGATTAAAATGACTATATTGTCTTCCCTTCCTACAGGCAAAAATATTGCTAAGCAACATTTTAAAATAAGTCTTACCTTGCTTATTGTACTTGCAATCAATAATGCCAGACATGGTACACACACTGTGGAAAAACAAGATTTAAATAGTATAAATTATGTGCATTGCAGTGAAGTGTTGCTTCCTAAGGCAGATCTCCATGGATCATACAAAGAGCTACATAAAAGCGTAATGTACTGGTATAGAAGACATAGGTGATCATTACTTTTCATTCTTTTGTATTTAACATATTAAACCGTTTTAAACAGGTCACGATTGTGGTGCAATCAATATTTGCAAAATTAAGTTTTAAATTGTGGCATTTGCTTATGTACTGTAACACAAAATAAGGTAAAGACAGCAAAATGTAAGGAAGAGTTCCACTTATAAATCAACACAATGAAGAGAATCTCTTGAGACAAAGTCGTTTCCCTGAAATGCTCAATGAATTGAAACAACAGAGGTCACCTGTTCCTTCAGTGAATAGACAACACTTACCAGGACTGACAGTTCTCATTTGACTTCACTGGTGACCCTGGTTTGTAGTGAGTTCCTTCATCATCATAACAACCACATTTGGCAACACATTCCATTTCGTCTTCATCAAAGAATGGCTTAGTTATTGGACAACTTGGATAACAACCTAATTGGAAGAGCAGTACGATTTATGTGATACAGATCGTTCATACATAATCCTATTTCCTAACTTTTGACGAGTCAAGTTATTAAAATGGTGGAAAGGGCCCGCGAAAAACTGTAACAGGTGCTTTAAACATGTTTTATTACCTTCTAAACCTGAAAGCTCATGTAGGCATTTCCCACTGGGATTTCTGCAGGTCTTCATGCATGGAGCTCCACATGGCTTATAGTGCCACTCACACTCTCCTTCAGGATTGTAGTAATCACAGAACAGAGCTGTAACATTGAACAGAAAATATGCAAACTATAGTTAAAAAATAGTGTTGAAACGTTACCAAACCCCCCAGCAGCTGCAAAGTGAATGTTGTGTTTATGGTCCAGCACAATAAAACACTGAGAACCAGATCATTGCTACTTTATTAACTAGCATACATGTTTTATGTGCTGTTGTATAGGATTGTCTTTGAACACTCACGGCAGATGGAAGGTGTTCTCCAGGAAACACAAACTCCACTTTCTCCACAGGCCTGGGCGTATGCAGCAACAGCTGTGCAGAAACACTCACAATCTCCGCCGGTGTCACAAGCGCAAGAGTCAGTAACACAAGCTTCATAATACCTTGATGGGTCAACCTATCCAAAAAAATATAAGCTAAAATCAAAGAAGTTGCAGATTTTCTCTATCTATGGACAACCATGAATTTAATTATAATTACAGAAGAAACATTTAGACAATGATACGTAAACCTCATTCTTATTAGCACTTTTAATTTTGACATTGAACTGAGATTAGAAGAGCAGCCATACAAACCTGAGAGTGGCACGCTGAAAATGCCTTGCTGTTGATGATGCTGCACTGTTTCTGTGCCCAAGCCTTTCGGTATGGGTTAGCTGAGCATGCATCCCGGTCATCTTTGGCATTAGGGCATGATGGGGAAAGTTTCCAGCTGTTGCCAAACTCAACAGCGTCTCCAACCACAGACATACTCCTGGTGGTGAAGTCATTGTTTCCATCGCCATCGAAATTACCGCACAGACCGCAAACTTTACCCTGATCATTAAAAAAAGAAAAGGATTATTATTTCAAATAATATAATTACTTTAAATGCCATCATGTTTTAGAGACCAGTTTTTTCACTAGTTAGACCTACTACAGCACATTGTAAACTTCTATTAGGCACTCATTTATGAAAAGACTGTCAGTCAGATAATGAGATGTAAGAAGGTGAAACACATTTTTTATTTATTTCCATATAATAAAGTTTGGCTTGTATGACCATGTGGAAATTACCTCAAAGTCTTTACTGATTTTGATGAAGATGCTTGTCCTCTGATCCCACATGAGAATCAGTCCATTGTCAGCATCAATCACAAGATAGATACCCATGCGTCTGATCTTGTATGGAACTTCACCTCCAATACCTCTTTCCAGCACATCAATATGTTCATCAGTAAGGATAATCTCATAGCTCTATATTTGTACGAAAGGCAGGGAAATAAAAAAACAAAACAATTTGGTACAGGGGTCAGACCTTTAGCTTAGACTATAAGATACAATGCAGGGAGCTCCTTGACTAATGGAGTCATAACTGTGTTCCTCAATAACAATAATCTCTATATGACTACTGTATTTCTTATACAACTCCACTTCTATTGTGGACTATAAGCTGTACGTCTTTTATCGTTTTATGGATAAACAATATGAATGCATACATGGAAAGGAAGGGTTACCTTTTGTTTACATTATGCTATGTACCACACACAAAACATAAGGAACTATGTCAGGGCAGGCATACACCAAAAATATAACAGAGCGTTAAAGTAACATATGTATGTACTACTTACACCGAGGAAGACCTTGATGGCTTTAGAACATGTTGTACCAGTGGTGCCGCATGGAACATTCTCTGTAATGACACGGAAGGTGCTGCTGTTTCCACTGTGGCCGCAATGATCCTGAAAGAGAATAGAGGAGCATGAATATATTCCTATCTAGAGATAAATAATCATTTTTCAGTAAGTTGGTCCATACCTGTGCGAGGACGTATTCACAGTCTCCATTGAAGTTGTAGCGTTTTCCATCAAAGTGATGTAGTGACCATCACCATATACAGCGCAAGTTGCTAAGCAAGGCTGTTTGGTACATTGCCACATCCTATCTTTGCAGGTACTTTAAAAAGAGGGAAGCAAAATGAATATACTTTATAGGATCAATGTTTCAATGGTTAAATCTGCGTGTTATTACTTTTGTTCACAGAATTAAACATACCATGTGTTGCATTTCATTTTGATTTTCTCTCCTGGCTGGTAGGCGACATCGTTGTGAATACATGGGCACTGATCTTCTGCTATACAACCACCTTTCCCATCGGCGACTAGTCCTTCAGGACATACACAGCCAGAGACACATTTGGTTCTATACTGTAGAAATATATGATGAAAAGAATATTAATTTACTTAGTTTAATATATAAATAGATATGCTTTATTCAATTAGAATAGCAATGTCTTAGTACACTCACACATTCCATATCCAAGGTCTGGCAACTCTTCTGGCATTCGGCTCCCCTGGCATCCGCCGTAGCATTTTTACATTCAAAATAAACCATTGGAGATTTACATGCTGGCAAAAAGACAAATAACTATGTGAATCATGTGCGATCATTGTTTAGTAATTAAAATACACTGGTCACGGGACAACAGGTTAATGTACACAAAAAATTGATCAAATTGATATAATTTTTACCTGGCTTTATAGATCCAATACAGCTGAGTTTTCCTTGAGTGCAAGTGCTGGGAAGCAGAATAAAAAAAATGTTAAGACAATAGTACTAGACGAAACATGAACATTTCCATATAATTTGTTTAATGATGTTTAGTAAGATTGGATGAAAGAAGTGAAAGCACATCAACTTCTGCTATAACAAAAAATACTACAGTCAACTCTAAACCTCAACCTTCTAAGCGATCTAATCCTGCTGCAACTCACCACATAACGCCATTGTCATGTACAACTTCTCCAGAAGGTACAGCTGATCCCTTGTAATAACACGGACACGCGGCAGCTGGCACACACTTTCCACTGTCATCCAAGTAGTGGCCTTCTGTGCAGGTACAACCATCCACAGGGAAAAATTTAATACTGCAGGTGACATCAGGCTCACTGAGGGACCGACATGTAGGCTGACAGGTGGACGTTGAATAGGTGTAGTTTAATGTTTTGGGGCAGTTGTTGATGTATTTGGCTGAGCAGAGAATGAGAGAAGTAGTACATGAATTAATCATCAGAAGCTGGAGTATCTTTGGTGTATATCCTGAAACATGTTCACTGTATAGAAGCGAAAAATAAGAAAATATTTCCATTCTTCTGGATTATTTTTGGTTTGAGATAGCTGAACCATACATTGTTAAACACGTTTATTTAGACCATTGAAATTGAATTGATTGCTAATGAGTAAGTTACATTGAGATCTTTCTTTTTGTCTGGAACTAGAGAGGCGCATGTTTTTATTTGCATAAAGACAATGTCTCAGTTTAACAGAAGCAAAAGAAAATAAAAAAATAACTGAGTGAACCAGACTTCTCAATAATATTATGATCTTTAATTAATTGAAAATAGCTTTTTAGTAAAGGTATAGCTTATGTTTTACTTACAGCAGACAGTGGATCTCCAGCCACTCAGTATAACTCCTTTAGCAGCACATGCGCGGACATAAGAAGAGAGGGCAGCGCACATGCAGTCTTCACTCTTCTCACAATTACAGGTGTCAAACATACAGTTCTAAGAAAAATAAAACATCTTGTAAGTAATTTGAATTCTCACATAGCTTGAGATCTGTTTGGATCATCTATACTGTTGTATGTTGGCAGCAAGAAGATGCCCACATTTCCCAAACATGGCATAAAATGTCTACATTTTCCTCACTATGCGCTCAATAGGTGTTAAAGGTGTTATATTTGCTATACAGTATTTTCATTGTTAATCTTAGCAAGTACTTTAATTAAAATGCATATGAAAGCTATCCATGACTTACTTCTTTGTAGGTTTCAGGATTTACTGTAGAATGGCATGCAGCAAATGGTCCAGATGGTTCGGCTATAAGGCCACACCAATGCTTAGCAAATTTTTCTACAGAAAAATAAAAATAGAATCATGATATGCTTACCTGGAGTTGAGCCAGACAACAACTAAAAGTCTACGGCTAACACTTAATTTGGTCACATTAGATTGGGCACAATGGCTACTAAGGACCCCCATGTCATGTCCAAGAAGTTTGTAGCTTTATAGATCAGACATACGGTAGGTAAAAACTGTGGGATGCATAAATAAGAAAGGTGGAGTATTCACAAAAGATAACACTAACTCAAAATGTGTACATAATTAGTCTGCCTTTTGGGGAATTTCCATTGATACCATGACAGATGTGTGTTACAGTTTGGAAATTACCATTTTCTACACTGAGAGAACATGGATCTTCATAGACGTTCTTAACATTTGGACAATCTGCTCGGGTTTTCCAGGTGTTGGCAAAGGACGCAGCAGTTCCTTCTATTATACCACTTATGGTTTGGAAATCATCTGATTGCTTGTCATTGAAGTTTCCGCAGAGACCTAAGATGATAAACTGACTTTAGATCATCCGTAGCAAGCACATATTACTTTTTCATGAGAAAAGTAAATTGGAATCAATCTTACCGCATGTCTTGGTCTTGAAAGAGGGGTCGAGGATCGCATAGACTTGCATGAAGGGAGTGAGCTGAGCCACTACCTGGACTCCCAAGCTAGTCTCAACAACGATGTAGAATGAGGATGGTCTGAAGATGGTTACATTGGCTGTAAAAAAGTGTAATGATTACAACATGAAAAATTACATTAGTTTGTTTGTTTCTAAACCACAGCAAAAATACTGAAATCAGAAAACATATGCGCATTGGTTTCAATATACAAGAAATCCAAAGAAAACTGCATCACATGTATTATACATGTAATTGCATTGTATGCCGAATAGCAAAGGATTGCCAAAATGTTGATATAAAAGTGTTTATTGTTTATTTGAATATTATCATTATTAATAATAACCCTTTAAGAACCATGGCTATTCTACACTGCAGGGCAAGAGGTTTTTGTTGTATTGTTTCAATTGAAATGGGGTTAAGCAGAAACTAAAAAGCACAGTTATGTTATAAGATTAAGATACCAAATAAACAGATATCTTACCTGCAGAGACAGGCAACTGAGTGTAGATGTTGTTCACATACACACTGCCACAAGGTTTAATGACAATAATCTGTTGGGATAAAAAAATAAAAAAAATTCATATTAGAGAGCAGAAATATACTCATTCATAAGTCTGTGTCAATCTGTTCTAATTAGGACAGAGGCCGACCTGTATACTTGATGGCAATATACTCACTGTCTCTCCTCCATTAAGGATTATAGTGGTACTCTTTAAGCAAGTTTCGCTCTCTGTAAGACCGCATTTCCGCAGTTCTGCTAAAATTATAAATCCAGTGCCACTGCAGACCTGTGTGGGCAAAGGAAAAAAATAAGGAAAAAAGAAAACACTAGACACAAAGATATATATATATATATATATATATATATATATAAAATTAATTTTTTTATCTTTTTTGTTTTTTTATTTGGCATTCCAGTTTTTAAAATTGATTGGGTATCCAATATATTAGGTGCTCACAATTGGACAACACATAGTTAAATCTCCATGAATGGTTATGAAGTCTGATGCATCATGTTGTAATGTGAGATCCGCCTTCATTGCACAGTGCTGGAGCAGGGCTGTTCTGACAGTTTTCCACTTTCCTTTGCACAGCCACACTATGAAATAAAAAGGTTGTGGGCATTAACTAACTGTGCCACTAGAGGCGCACAAATCCCTGTCTTACCGTACTTCAACTGCTAATAAAGATTATTTCATGTTAGTCAGTAAGAAATTGTTGTTGCCACCCAAATACAAAAAGAAACATTACATAAATATTTATCACCAGGGCTAAACATATTCGGAATGCATTTAATCATGTTAAATGTGAGAATAATTTGTTGACCTGCTTTATTTGCTTGATTATTTATTTATTCATTTTCTGCTGAAAAAAAAATTGCATTGTTCCTTGATTCTTAAGTTGTTGAAACAAAAGTTCCCTCTGTACCTTCAGTATATATTTTTTCCAATTAAACTGATCTAGTTACAGTTTATGTAAAGTGGGCCTCATTTCTTGTTCCACAACTTACATTGACAGCGTTAGGGTTATATAAAATGACCGAAACATGATATTTTGATAATAAGGAAATGAAAATAAAAACGTAAAAGCTTTAAAAAACCTCATGCTACAATTAACTACTAATTGAACATATAATTGTCAAACCAAACTTTGTTTTTAATCTGTTTTATAAATGTAACAACAACATAATCTTTTATTGGTTTAAATTAATTTTCACATACTAAAAAACTATAAAATAGTAATATAAAAAAATAATTAAAAAACTTATAAATAGTAGAATACTATGGGGATTTAGTTTTCGGCGAGGCATGTGTTAGTTTAATATTATTTTGATACTTGTCTACAACAAAAGTTATGGTGGGTTAAGGTGATGGAAAACTTGTCTGCAGGACTGAAAAAGTAACCTTAAGTGTTACTACTTAAGACAAACCAGTGTCTTGTCCTTTTTATTTTCTCCTGTTACAAGCTAGTGAATAAAAATATCAGTACATGTTTATTTCTAAAAAAAATATACATTTTACATCAGCAAACAAAAATGCATCTATATAAGCGACTTTATATGAAAATCATTGAATAGGAAAACATTGCTATTTCTCATGCAGTGGTATACATTCACAGGAACTGCCCCTTATACCAATGTTAATGAATATACAAATATATTAACTTTTTTGGTTGGTAAAAGGTGGCCTAGCTCCAAAGTATGTGGATAGGGAAGTAATATTGATAACTACTGTGAACAAGTTTTTATCTCTAACAAACCAAAGTCAATACTCAAAAGATTAGAGCTAAGCAGCGAACAAAGTAGATCAGGGCGGTGGCATGTTACAAGTCCTTAATGCCAAATCTCATATCTATTAATCACATGAGGGAGATTGCAGTGAAACACCTAATGTTTGGATGAAGGGTGTTACTAAGAATGTTCAGTCTAATATTGAGATTGGCATTAAAAATATACAGAGCACCACCCATTCGGTGAGAGGGCTACAACTGGAATTAAAAAAGAAACTATATAGAGTAAATATATTTGTAGACATTGTAATAAATGGTAATCTATACTCACCAGGTACTACAGTCAGTAGAGAAAGAGGTTCCTGCAGCGTAAGAGTTACTGTTGAAGGTACAGGAGCACTTATCAATGGAGACACAGCCCGAGTTGTTGATGTCATCAAACACAGTTCCTAAATTCAATGAAAATATAATTTGGAATTAAGAAGGAAATCAGAAATAATTTTGCTTGCATTTATCCATGCTAATGTAAAGTCCACAAAAGGTTTTGACATTACCCTAGTAACAATTATATTTTCGCGACCTCACACAATCGCAACAAGATTACCTGGTGGACAGGAACAGCCTTCCAGACAATGGTCTTCACAGAGGACACCTCTCTCAGGGTTGGAACAGGTATCCGCACAGGGGGATCCGCATTCTTGGTATTCCATGTTATAAGGACACGTTTTAGCTGTGGATTGGACATTTAGGAAATCAATGAAAATAGTGTTTACATCGCACCAGTGATGCTTTTTCTTTGGAAAATCTAATTCTTTCTAGAATTATTCAAACCATTGCAAACTTGCATATACATTCCCCACAATTGTATTACTCTACAAAGACTTTTGTCCACTAAATAATACATGAGTTTAGAACATCATAGTTAAAGAAAGCCACTCACGACACAAATCTGGTGATCTCCAGTTCTTTGGTTCACCTCCGGCGTGGGCACATTGCCGTGAATACTCAGCGAATGTGTTACACAAGCAGAGATTGGTCTCATTACTGCTACAGCGACAGAGGTCTTGCACGCAAGCTTCAATATATTTCTCAACACCCACCAAGGTATGACAATTTGAGAAGGCCGCTCCCATTAGAACTCCCTCACAGATGTTCTCCTATAATAAATGTTCAAGAAGGATGTTGAAGTCAATATTTATCTGAAATCATTTTCTGACAAAGCATTTAAAATCATAGGCAATTATTTATGCCATGTACCACTTAGAAGCAAATGTTCATGGAAGCTATTTTCATTTATAGGTACTATTTTTTTTAATAATTATTCATCTACATTACTTGCTCCTTCTTCTTCTGCTACAAGTTGTTTAATGCCATATTTGATTCTCAGAATTGAAGTGGAAATTTTTTTTAACTAATTTAGCTAATTTTTCATTTTATCTAACACTTGTTTTTTGAAGGTTGAGTTCTTACAATAACCTATAGTTCACATCTTTTATGTTTTAATTGGGTACACAAAGTGACTCACATAGTCTGTGCAGTTACTCTTGGGCGTTGGTGGAACATCTCGACACTGTTCTGTGGGTCCATCCAATTTCTGCAAGTTACCAAACTGGGTCTCTGTGATTTGGATTCCTGTGAACATACAAAAATTATGGTACACGGGCACTTAAAGATGTTTACTAGTTATTTTAACCTTGTAAAATGACAATATTATTGACAATATTGTAAAATGTTGTTTTTACTCGTTCCAGCTGAGCTATGCAGAGGTTTACTATCTAAAATGATTTGATTACCTTCATTTTGCTTTATAATTTATATGTATTTCCATTTTTACTTGCTTTTACTGATGGTTGCCTTATTTTACACCCATTTATTTTCGTGTTACTATCTTTATTGCTCATGCTGGGCTGCCAAGGTTTAACATTAGTAGGGAAGACTGGTAATATAGTAAATGTATTTTATTACCAAACAGAACTTTATTCAACTGCTATAATCCCACACTAACCATTGGAAATGAACTCGTTGTTGATAGAAATGCTGTTGTAGTCTCCACACAAACCACAGGTCTGGTTGGCATATTTTTCATCGAGTTCCAGCTACATAGAAAGAAAAAACTAAGTTAAGTTCAATTGTAACCTACAAAACATTACAATTATGTGTACATTAGCTCTAACTTTACATCCTGCATAGTAGGTATAAGGTGTTTCCTTACCAGGAGGCTGTCATCATCATTCCACATGAAGACCAGGCCAATCTTGGCGCTAACTGTTAGATAGACTCCATGCTTATCAATCTGAACTCCAGCACCACTGAATGGCAAATTAACTCTGTAAAGAAAATGTATGTTTGGATTAATAACGGGTCAACCCTGATTATTTTCTAATAACTCTTTAAAAAAAAAACTCAATTCTATATACATAACATATCACTTTTTAACAATGCATCAACGTTTTCTTTTTTTCACTAGAACTTAGGAAAAGATGAAAACTTAACTTACGTTTTTTCATTTACCATCACACTGTTGTGGTTTATTTGCACTACAAGCCCATCAATTTTCATGGTGATCTTATCAATGGTAGCCACATTGTTAACAACCGTTCTACGAATTTGGATGTTAAAGGATTCGTAGGCACTTTTGCAGTGGGACGAGAAGACGTAGTTGCAGGTTCCCGGGAAATAGAAGACATCCCCATCAAAGTTCTTGAAGTGGAAGTTCCCCCAGGTGCTGCAAACTTTGTTGTTGTGAGCCGTGTTGATTGCTGCACGTTAGATGGAGAATACATTGCAAATAATTGTAAAGATGAGCCATGTTAATTACTATAGATTAAGTGGAAGGCATAATAGATGCAAATGTCAACGGCATTCACAAAATGAAAAAGGTCATATGTTTTTTGGGTTGGTATTCGTTATTTTTTTAAATGGCTAGGATTAATGAAATATTACATTATAAATACATAATACAACATAGAAATATAATAGCATAATAACAGAAATGCAATATGAAAGTAGTTATAAATGATAATAGGATTTTTTTATAACCTTAACCCCTTAATGACAAAGCCCGTACATGTACGGGCTCAAAATGCATTGTTTTCAATGGGTTTAGGGACCGCCCATTGACACAATTAAGGACCCATTGGTTTACCTTTAACCACAGGAGTGGTGGGAACGGCCTGGATAAGGGATATCCTTGGAGGTCCTGTTACCTCAACTGGAGAAAAATGAATTATATGGAAGAAGTAAGTAAATGTCAAGTATATTTGGTTTTTGTACATATTTTTAAAAAAGTAGTTTAGGTAATTTGAATGTTATTAATCCGTATGATCATTTGTACATATTAATAGTCAAATACAATTTTTTTCATTTAAAAACATAATGATATAAAATGCAACTAGTGAAGTCAAACTAATTTTAAGTAAGCATCATCAGAATTCTTGAGTTATCTACTTTTTATAAGTTCTACATGTTAAATAGTGAAAAAACTAGTTTTGCAGAAAGCTCCTGGTGACATTCTTTTGTATAATCATGAACTTTGGGTTTTGACTCCAAAATTGTATGGTAATAAGTGACATTACCTTTCTGCTGTTGTTGGATGGTTTCATCGATAGTGTAATCAAAAGTATCATCCAAGGTGTAGTCGTTAAACTGTAGTTGAGCTGCAGGGACAAGTGAATAGCAAACGTTAGCAAAAAGGGTAAAATTCTCAAATAGACAAATAACATTGAATAATCGTATTTTGTTTTTGGACAAAGCAAATTGTGAACAAATCCTATAAGAACGAATTTCCTAGGCAAAAATGAAGTAAGTGGAGCTGATTTTGCTTTAAGTTGTACTATCCAGTTTCTGTTGGAATTAATGAATTAAAAAATAACCTTTTCATTTGTTCAGTTTTGTCAAAATATTTGCAATTCTCTGCTAACATGGAAAACTATTAAATTGATTCACAAAGAAGGACATCATGTCATTCTGACTCCTTAGCAAAATCAGTATCACAATATAACATTTCAGGGTAATAGATAAAATGTATGATTTATAGAAGTATACATATGGAGCAAAATAAATGGGTTTTTTTTCACCACCTTTTTCCTTGTCGATATTTAATTACGATTTTCCATAAAATTAATTTTCCTATTTCCTATGTACACTACAGCCCTTTATATATGCTGTCCCACAGATAGTTTATAGCTGGTCAGTAACTTATTGAACATCATAAACTACTTACTTAAAAAATCAATTTTTCTAACAATATCTTATGTGTAATTCAGTTTCTTTTTTTTTTTTTGCATTAGTAGCCGCATAGAATGCTTCCTCTTAGAAATAATGAACAACTCCCACAAGTCCCCACCTCTGTTATGTTGGAAACACCTGGCTGGGAGCCACTTAACCTGTGACCAAATTCCTTTGGAGCTTTTAATATAAAACTGAGTGTGTGATTTTTATTTCCCCGATGACAGGACCATATACAGTTTATAGTCTCAGCTGATCCACAAGGTGTGCTATGTATCAGAATAGATAGATAGATATAGATAGAGATAGATAGATAGATAGATAGAGATAGATAGATATATTTCTAACAACTTTACTGAGTTTTAATTATGTAGAGCCAAAGACTAAATGAGAATGAATGAAAATGACCTACTCAATGCAAAACAATGAATTAGAAACAAAGAATTGGACAGCATATAAGAACCATTCCACCCATCTACTCTGCCCATTTTCCTTGGTGTAAATACTAAAACGTTAATCACTCCTTGACTTGCCTTTCATTAAGGATATCAATATGCCTATCCCAAGCATGCTTACATTCCCTCACTGTATTAGCCTCTACCACTGCTGCTGGGAGGCTGTTCCATTTACCTACCACCCTCTCTGTAGTAAAACGTCCTTACATTACATATAAGCCTTCGAGTCTCTAGATTTAGGCTACGACCTCTTGTTCTAACATTTTTCCTCCTTTGAAATAAACCTCCCTCCGGTACTTTGTCTAATCCCTTTAAGTATTTAAATGTTTCTATTACATCTCTCCTCTCTTTTCTTTCTTTCTGTTGTCTTGTTTTCTATTTGCTGCATTCGCACTGATTTCTACATTCCATCAGCAACAGGTGCATATTATTCCTGTATGAGTCATTTTTTTAACACAGTAGCAGTCAGAAAGCACTGTGGGTAATGCACAGATTTGATTCCAGAATATAATAAAAAAAACAATGGTGGCAAAGGTTTTACAAGGTTTTACAAGATTTTACAACTTATGGTTGTAAACACTGTCATACACTACTGACAGTTCCATGTCACTGTTTTCACCTTCACCACTTTCGGTTATTATATTTTTTTTTAGGAAGGGCTTGGCGTGATTTTTTACATTAATGCATTAGCCAGATATCATTCATTCACAAATAATTTTCTTTATTTTATCATGGAATTTTAGATTTTTTTCTAACGATAGACAGGGATTGAACTGTCACCTGGAAAGCGAAAAATGAATTAAACAGGATATATATTTTAAAATTGTTCTTTAAATGCAAAACCTCAGTTCTAAAACTGGATTAGGTAAATATCTTTCAGATCTGAACATTTTTTAAACAATAATACCATCTGTACTTTAAAAGTCAACTTCCTATCTGAACGCATTCCAGGCCCCTTTAAAAAAATTGGGATATCTATATTGACCAATTTTTAACGCAGATATAAAATAATTTTCTTATTTTTTCATTATATAAAATTATTGATGAATACATATATAAATCATCATTATGCCTGTAAGTTTAATGTTTTTTTCCCCACATATTACTGCTATTAATAGAATTAACAATTAAAACAATATCCACACACGCAATTGCTCTAGGGTTAAGAAATCCTAAATCTTTTTTTTTTAAAAAAGGTAAATCCATCAGTTTCCATCAGTGTATAGACCTATATATAAATATATATTACATGGGGTAACGTTTGTGTTGCATAGTAATATTTGTCCATGAATATGAATTATATATAATTGTACCTACCATTCAGCGGGCTCAAGGTGACTAAGAGGATCCATAATGGGACCCCTATAAAGGTTCCCATCTTCTTAGCAGCAGTCTAATGGTAAAGAAGAGAACAGCTTGACCCATGCCTTGGTTGTCCTTATATATGCTTGTTGAGCCACCTTGGAAGTGTGCCAACGATTGCTCCACACAGGTAAATTGGGAGGAGTAGCTGGTCCCTCCTCTACTTGCACTAAGGGAGGATGCTAACCTGTGTGTTCAGGTGTTTGCGTATGTGAGTGTATCTTAGATGTTTGAGTACCTATGTCTGTTTTTTCCGGTTTTTCATTTTGGGAAGAGTTATGCTCCCTGTACTCACATTGACAATGATGTATGTGGGAATGAGAACCATTTATGTAAGTAGAAGGGAAGGCATGGTAAACATCATTACTCTTTACCAGCTAGGAAAATGTTTTATTAGTCAAGTGGGTATATACCGGTGTGTATATATATATATATATATATTATATATATATATATAGTAATATAAAAAACTGTGTGTATCTATCTATCTAGCCCAGATATAGATAGTATATGTGTATATTTTGTATATATATATATATATATATATATTATATATATTACATATATATATATATATATTTCCCCAGTTCAAAGTATACTTACTATGTCCCCATACTAAGTATAGTGATAATACCAGTATATTACCACTACAATTTATTTTAGTGTATATAGTATCTGACAGGAAGGCATATCAGATGTTGTATTTTGTTCATACACAATATTGTTAAAGTGAGCCGTTTTGTGTAGGCAATAATACACAACTAATTAAACTAGTGAATTTGTTTTTATTTTTTTATCTTCTAAACATAGTACATTGTTTTTACAAAAGCAACTGGCTTTATCAGGGATAAAGTGGTAAAATGGATAATATTACATATGTGGCAGGATGTCTACATATGTGGCAGGATGTCTAGCCCGATTGTCCTTAAGGGTTAAATATATGTTTTTTGTTATTAAGAATTGTGTTGATTAATTAGTAGTTTGCAAAACATGAAATCATTTGTTACCCTTTAGATGTTTTATTCTTTTTATTTTGTTAAGATTAGAGAGCATAAAACAAAGCCGCCCCTTAAGTTTGTGGGCAAACCATATCACCATTGCAACCTTTTTACCCCCCTGATGGGTTAAACCTTCCCTACAATGTTGTAGTTGCCAGTCTGGAATAAGAGTTCCCTTATGCACCAATAAATATTATGTAGTAAGCATAAGACACATTAAATGTATGGGGGACTTCTGTTATCAAATTAAATTATCTTAAACTGCAAAAACATTTCTATGAAAATTATAGATCCTAATGATAAAGAATCATTCTGAAAGTCCACCTTGAAGGTGTTGATCACCAAAAAATAGAGAAATTAATTGGTGTATACAATATAAGTGACCTTGAAAATGTGTAGACCAGGAAACCCTGACATTCACTAGTTTTACTGACTGACACACACAGGAGATGTGAGCTTTTCGCCCCTCTGTAGTGTCAAAGATAACCTCCAAAAACAAAACATAAATTTGCAAAGTGCTCACCGAAGGTGCAGAAAGGAACTTCAAAAGCCTATATCTTGGAAAAGGCACGTGAAATGCATAATCTAATATGCAAAATATGTGTCTATACATTTTATTAAATGTTAGTCTTCTAAAACATGGTTTACGAAAATATGATTTACTTGATATTTTTCCATACGTCAAATCTTTCTTAGGTAAAGGGTGGTAACCTGGACATTGTATTGTTACTGCTTTGATGAAGACATCTCAAATGTGGAGGGAATGATGTTTCTGTATGTAGTGCCAAGGTTATGAAATGGTTAGGAAAAAAGTTTGGTCCAGAAGAAAATGACTTCTGTAAGTGTCAAGACAAGCAGCTATAGAGCTCATGGTGAACTATAAAACTGGCAATGCAAACATTGTTGCTGAAACATGCTGATCCACAAACATAAAACTTGTGCCATTGCTGTGACATGTGAGCATTCTGCATGTACCTTAGCGGCAGGCGAACTATATTACACAAGGATGCTGTCCACAATGCAGCCCATTACCCGGGTGCAAGACCAGAGCCATAGGAGGGGTGAGGCGAGAGAGGCACTCGCCTCGGGCGCAGCTACGAGGGGGTGCACAGTCGCCTGATCAGCAGCTGCAGCCTGCAGGACTAGTTGGGGAGATCACGGATCTCCCCAGAAGCGCACCTAAAGGGGGGCAGTAAGCCCCGGCTGCCACTCATCGGGGGGTGCCCGGTGGCCTGATGGCCGCCTAACATGGGCCTGCACACGAACTGTATGAGGAAACTCTTTTAACGCGCAGGTGGAGCAGGAACGTGGGCGGAAATAGTGTTTCCTCATACAGTGCGGGGGTGCCACAGCAGTGAACTGCGAGCCCGCGTTAGCCCGCGTTAGGCGGCTGTCGGCAAGGAAATCAGCAACAGAGGTAAGTGGGTGCGGGAGAGTGAATGGGTAAGTGAATGAATCTTAGTGGGTGATTGAATGAAGTTAGTGTTTAAGGGCAGATATGGCACAAGCAGGCTTATTGGAGGTGGCAGAAGTGGCACAAGCAGGCTGATAAGAGGGACAGAAGTGGCACAGGCAGGTTGATTTGGGGGGCAGAGGTGGCACATGCAGGCAACTAAAGGGACAGGGTTGGCACAGAAAGGCTTTTTCCAGGGACAGGTTGTATCAGGGGCAGAGTTGGCACAGATCTTTTATTTTTTCCCCGTGATGAATCACATTGCTGTCAGCGTAAAGGCAGTGTGTATGGGCAGATGTGTGTAAAGGCAGTGTATGTGTATATGCGTGTTAATGGGCAGGTGGTTGTAAAGGCAGCATGTATGGGCAGATGTGCGTAAGGGCAGTGTATGTGCATTTGCATATTAATGAGCAGGTGAGTGGGTTTCTGGATGTATGTGTTAATCTGTGCGTGCATGTGTGTTAGTGTTGAGTGCCATGGTCTTATTATTCTTGCCACTGATTGGCAAGAAAGTGCACCCTTTGAAATCAGCGGGAGCACTTTCTGCACATGTGTACAACTGATTGGTCATTGGGTGGAAAAGCCAAAGGCATGTTAAACATTTAAGCTTGTGGACAACTGCATGCAGTTAAGTATACATATTTAGTCATATAGTAGATGAAAATCCTCGTGCTAGCCCCAGCTTCAAGTGGTCACATGGAAAACATAAATCTTAATACATATAGGCCTATAGTATATCATATCATGACGCATTATTCATTAATATGGCCAAGTTGTGGCCAAGTCACACTCTTCTTAACAAGATGCCAACAATTCCTTAAGTGAGTGCAAGTGAAAACAGAAGACAATAGATCGGACACAGAGATTAATCGTTATTTAAACTTGTAACAACAACACAAATGTATCACTCAGCATTCCACTTGATTAGTTACAGTATATCCGTTAAAAAAATCATGAGAATGTAAAATACTCCTGTTTAAGATTCTGCAACTTCTTCATTCCTCACTTATTTTTCATTAAAAAATATTTGCCTTGAGGCTATTGGTTAAATCACACAAAGGGGTTTATATGCTACAATAACATTCTGCAATATCTTTAGAGAAATACCTTAGTTAACTTTCCTCATTCTGGCTCACTTAGTTTTCATTGGAAAATATTTGGCTTAAGGCAATTGGTTAAATCACACAAAGTGGTTTATATGTTACATTAAGGATTGTCTTTTTGATTAAACATATTTCCGTTTGTCACTAGAATTTATCTTCTTGAAATAATATGCATTAGATGCCAAAGAACCTTATCTATCTAGGTTTCTTCCACTACCCCATATTCTCACGTACTGTCATCCCATAAGGGTTTCAGACTAGCTACTTATAGTTTCATATAAAATATACTAGTATATGATCTCATTAATATTACACAGTGTAACTTCTAGTACGACCAATACTCAATAGAAGTATTTACATTAATGTTGACTCAGGATTTTTGAATCAGGCAACATTTCTACTATGGCATAAATTTGTGTGTTGGCCTAGATACATGAGCCCAACCATGTTAGGCCACTATGTAACAGATGTCCTAGCTAAAGAGGGAAATTCATTAATTAAATGGGCCACACACATTAACTATGCTTTACGTAAAGATAACTCAGATGATTTTGCAGGAGAAGCTTGCATGGATCAGCTCTTCATAATACATAGTGATGATAGATATCATCCAATTCAATGGCTGGATATGCCTGGCTGCATGCTTTGTGAGCACCAAAAATGCAAGCGACATTGCGTATCCAGATGTGAGCCATACCTACGTCATTTAACCCACTGTAAATACTGGAATAATAAATAATAATATTGTTGGACATAAGAGGTAGGTGGGAGGAAAGGAGTTAATCTGTTGATAGGCTTTCCTAAAGAAGTGGTTTTTAAGGGTTTTCTGAAGGACCAAAGGAACACGAGCGTTTAATAGCCCATGTAATTTCCCATAATTTGTGTTGTTAAGATATATTCAGATTTCTAGTATATAGTAGCTGATGATGAGAGGTGCCCTATCGAGTGCCACTAATGCTTAGGTACACCATATTGGAAAGTACTCCATTGTGGAAAGTACTCCATTGTGGAAAGTACTCCATTGTGGAAAGTACTCCATTGTGGAAAGTACTCCATTGTAGAAAGCATTGCGTTACGTGGTAAAACATTCCTTTTGTTAGACACTTTGAAAAGTAAAGTATCTGCAATATATAGCTGACCAAGACAGCATGTGGTTAATCATGAGTGCAAAACTGTAAGCAGCTTCTTGTGCCATGGATGAGCCTGCTCAACTTATGCAGCACCGTGGGCTGGCTTGCCCACTTTAAAAGCCATCTCCTAGTATTCTCATGTTAGAACATAACCCTTACTGTCATGGTTTTTAAACTTGTGGATATTTGTTCTTGAGCTATCTCTTTTCTTAGATGTACATCCCAAATGTATGTGTTTTCCTTGTGCTCTTTCACTCAGGAATACCTATGGTAATGGAGCAGATTGCAAGGGGTTAAGACTGGTAAAGAGGGTGATACTTACTTGAATACTTTTAATTTATAAGAACTGCACCTTTGTTAAAGCCAGGAGGGCTGAGCAGGGTTGACACTGCTTTGCGTTACTGCACACCTTATCTCAGGTCAATATTGACATAATGGGCCTTTGCTGAGATTTTTTATGTTTCATCAAGCTTGTAACTTCTTTGATATGTCATAGTGCTTATGAATGTCTCATAAGCCATTTTCACCAGGTATTGCTCTAAGTGTAAATCCTTCTAAGGCAAAGTAATGCCATGTTTCCATTCATGTTTGTTTTCTTCCATGCTGTGTCCAATTCATATATTCAACAAGCTAATGATACCCCATCATAAAGTGAGTTTATTCAATATGCATTCAATGGTATACATAATCAGTATAATTCCTGAAGCATTTGGGGATCAGAACAGTTAACTAAGAGGGCTTTGACAGGTCTGGGATCTTGGTAAAGCTCTGGGAGTTACTGAAGACCTCAACACCGCTGTAGGCATCTCCCAATGTTGGCTCTGATTCCAAATGCTGGTCAATACAGATAGACATTTAACTTGCTAAACATAAATAGCAGCTTTGTACTACCTGGATAACAACTGTTGTATCATTGAAATGCAGTTCTTTTTCATATAATTATATTTCTGACCTTCTCAAGTGCCACAAAATTAAAAAATGGAGGTCTGTTATTATTTTCAAATGGGCTACAGCTGATCCTGTGGCCTTAGATGAGAAATAAATGTAAATTTATCTGTCACTGAAAAAACAGTGTATTTTTATAATTATTTTTAAAAATGTGTAAGGGGTTATAATTATATTGCCCAAACATCCATCAAAAGCAGAGCAAGATTTTCCATATTTCCCTGTGATCCCATAACGAGGGTTGCATTGGAATACTACTCTCAGCCCATGTCAGAAGTGGTAACATGATCAATATTTTATAGTTCAATGAGGCTACTTACCACAAACATTTGTCTCCTTGCCCCAAAGACATAATCTCAATCTATTATTACTGCCTATGCTTTCTGCGAGTAACTTGGACACTTAAGAATTAAATATTTTATTAAAACAAATAACATCAGGTTCAAAAACATCAAAATGTTTCAATAAGGACACTTATGTTCTTGATGCGAATAATCTTATCATAAGGACTCAATTAAAGATGAATTTTGGCTCACTGTTAACTCATTCTCTTGTCACACTCAATGTATTCAACTGATGATAATACTTTAACTAGCTCATTGAGAAAGAAGTTGTGTATCATCTAATGGTTGAAAATAGGGTCTGAGCCAATCTCAACAACGGCTACATTAATGACGTAGATTAAAATACGGAATTTGTTAACTGATGCTGATAAAGAAATTCAAACATATGGCTCATGCTTTGGACTGTGAGTTGGCTCGTTCTGATATCCCAATATTGGCATGAAACACAAGAAAAATGTCCATGCACATTTGAAGTACTGACTAATATAGTATAGCAAGACAGATTATAATTAACAGAAGCAAATTGAATTTCATTTTTAAATTATGAAGAATTATTAAATACTGCAGGACCAAGAAAATCTTAAAAACGAACTTTAATTGAAATATTCCACAAAAGTTAGGACTCAATTAACTAGTAATTGGGAACAAGAATAAAGATATGAGAAAAATGATATGGAGAACAAATAAGTGAAGCACCCTGCTCGCACAGACTGTTGGAGCGGGGAGTTAAATGGTCTCCCTAGGCCAAGTTCCGCCGTCAGGAGTTAAAGGGCTGTGTGAATGAGTCTATTGGCCACCTGCATTTTCTAAAATGTCATGTAGCTGTAGCATTAAAATTACCCTTTACTGGAACTAAGGGGCCTAGCCCAAACCCTGAGAAGACCACAGACCATTATCCTTCTTTCACCAAAGTTTTCAGTAGGCACTATGCATTCCACCAGGTAGTGTTCTCCTGGCATTTGCCAAACTGAGATTCGGCCATAAGAATTCCAGATGATGAAGCTTGATTGATCACTCCAGTGAACACATCTCCAGTGCTCCAGAGTCCGGCGACAGCGAGCTTTACATCGCTTCAGACAATGTTTAATATTGCGCATAATAATCGTCGGCATGTGGGCAGCTGCTCAGCCATGGAAACACATTTTATGAAGCTCCTGACACACAGTGATTGTGCTGATGTTGCTTCCATCATCAGCACAGTTCCAATTTGGTGTACAGAGTATAGTGAGTGATGCTATAGAAGGACAGACAATTGTTATGCACTACGCTCTTCAGCACACGGCAGGCCTGCTCTGCGAATGTGCTTTGTCTACCGCTTTGTGGCTACTAGTAGACATTTCAACTTCACAATAATAGCACTTCTAGCAGGGCAGACTTGTGGCAAATGTGGCATTCTATGGGTTGTGCATATATATATATATATATATATGTGTTTGTAAAAAGTGTTACCATCTTCTACATAGATACGACTGTTTAAATGTTTATGGTATACAGTGCTTGGCGAAAAAAAATACAAAAGATTGTAATGTAAAAAGTCGACAAATGTAGTCTGTGCCTTATCTTTCATGTCTTATCTTAGAGTCTCTTATCACACCCTTATCAAATAAGCAAGCTTCGAGCAGCAGGGAAGATGTTAATGGACACATAACAAATGCTTTGTATTTTATAGGCCTCATAGAATAAGTCATGTTTATGTTTGGGGCTGGTTAGATTTAGATTTTAAGATTTTTTTATTGCCGCCTTGGACAAACTCTGCATGGTTTTCAGCCCATGGGGCTACTTGGAAAAAAAAATAAAAAGGAGATACTTTAGGTCTCCTGGACCATTAAGGCGCAGTACCACGGTGACATTTTCATGGAGAATAGAAGGGATTTTCTCATTTTTAATATTTTATTTTTTACATATCTTTACTTCATGTTGACCTAGACAAAAATATCAATAAAATATTTAAAACTTTTGGTCAAAACCATATGTTAATTTGCTGTAAGTACATAAGTGAGTATTTTGCTGGCAGACAAAAACATTGTTTTTCCTTTTTTTATCGATTCTTAGTTTATTGAAGGTAAAAAAAAATCACCACAGGTATAAAATACAGTACACATTACACCTAAGAGAGCGGTAATGAGCATAACATGCGTTACAGTATACATCAGGCACATAAAGTACATGGCTCTGTGAGGAGTCAGATGAATAGTAAGAGGACATTTAGAAAGCCTGCGATTGGTCTAAAAATATAGGCAGCAAACATCCTTACAGCTTTTGACCTGTTGGCAAGGCAGTAAATGGCATGTCCAGAGGAACTGAGAAAAGAGCTGCTCAGAACAGAGCCTAAATATATAGGAAACCAAATACCAAATAAATGGATGGATTGTAGAGGAGAAGAGGGCTTCCCGTTGCACAGTGAAACATCAGAATAATCAATACAAGAAGGAAATGTACCATAGTCAGAGGCAGCAGAGACCAAGGAGCTAAATCAAAAGGGATCTAAGGAAAACCTGGCAAGACTCTTTGAAAGGTAGGTGATTTCAGAAATTCCCTCCACGGCAGCCACTTCAAACCATTGACAAAAACATTTTGTTTTTTCAAGCATTGCTGGCTCCTACTTTTTGTTTGCTAGGATAAGGGTTTTTTTTTACCAATTACTAATTACAGCTTTAGATGACTGTCATCAAGCCCAGACTTGTCATCTGCACACCAGTCAAATGCCTGTTGGGCTGCTTGCCAACATCACCACATTGTCACTGGAGCGGCAGATTGGGTGCTGGAGCGTTCAGCTAGTGGCTGGAGATACCAGGCCGCATGCTAGGTAAGCATAAAAAAGCATAGGGCCGCGTTTATCCAGCTGTCGGCAACATTGGTGTCATCAGGTGAATGTCAGTCTGGCCCTGACTGGCATGCTGACTTTATAAAACTTGTTTAACGTACTTAAACAATTAAGTACCCATCGGTTATCACACCCTTGATTCATCACGGCAGTGAAGTTCATATAGTGTGGAATGTGGAATCTAAACTAGAAAAAATATGTTTTTTTTTCTTCTAATGCTTACACCTTAGCAAACAGTCAACATAAAGGAACACACTGAACCTGACCCTTTGTGTAACCAAAGGCTGGGTGTTTCATACTGCATTCACATAATAATAATATGTGCTATAGGGAAGTTTCTTTCTTTACCTATGTACTGTTGCATACCTTCATCTTCACTTAAAATATATCTTACTTTATATTGATTAAAGTTCAGATCCCAGAAATATGCATCCTATCATATTGGCATTAAATAAGTATGCCCATGCTAAGTGTTGTAATTTAAAATAACATATGAACACTTACTCGTGAATTGATCAGGTGCCTCTATCAAATAAGACATGATCCCACTATTGATGATGGTGGCAATCAAATGGTCCTAATAACAGCCCTTATCAGAAACAGGTAAAGGTAATCTGAATTCAATCATCTGTATTCAAGCAGGGATTTAAACTGGAATCTACTAGTGACGAAAAGCACCAACTGTGAGGTCAACTCTAGACAAGTGCACCGTAAGAATCTGACATTTTTCCTGAGATTGGTGAGGGACATCCTGAGAGTCATTCTAACTGAGAGTTCCCTACTATGCTGATGTTTAAATTCGCTGGCAATCAGGGGTGTATCTAGAGTATTTGGCACCTGGGGCGGATCCTGTATGTGGCACCCCCACACACACACATACACTTTAAAACTGCGTAGCTTCTATCGTTAGGCAAACATTGACAAGCATAACTGTTATCATTATATACTGAGGCATACATTTACGGGGGTACAGCATAACTGTTATCGTTATATACTGAGGCAAACGGTGGTATAGGATAACTGTTATTATATACTGAGGCATGCACTGACGGTGGTACAGCATAACACCTATCACTATATACTGAGACAAACAATGACAGTGGTACAGCGTAATCCAGATCACTATACATTGAGCCATATATTGAAAATAATGCAGCATTACACCTATCACTATTTACTAACCCAGACATTGATGTGGTGTAGGCCTTCCACTTCAGTATCTTGCTCATTATATAGTAGAGATGCACCGAAATGAAAATTCTGGACCGAAACTGAAATTGCCCAGGTTCTTGATTGTACTGGTTGCCTGTATAGTGTATATATTACTATTGTTATTGAATTTTTCTGTCCAATTTTGGTGTACTTTTAATAAAAGTGTGGTTAACACACCAAAATTAGAGAAAAAAACCAACAATATTATATATAACAATAATATATATATAAATATATAATATATATATTATATATATATATATATGCAAATGCTCTGAAAAATGCCCCTCGTCTTATAATCGGGGTCGTCTTATAATCAGAGCTCAATCAGACCACAGCTGCAGGGGACCTGGATCCTCCTGACCCCCCCCCACCCCACTTACCGGTACTTCTGAGCCCCTGGTGTGTAGCTGGGGCAGCGTGTAGATGTCTACGCGATTCGCGTAGACAACGTTGCAGCCGGAAGGAGGTGTGGCTAGCAGCGGGGGTTGTCTGCGTCCATCGCGCATAACTTCCCCGGCTGTCAGAGATCAGAGTTCCCCGCACTGCGGCACCGGCACGGGGAACTCTGATCTCTGACAGTTAAATGGGGGGCATAAGGCATTTCTGGAGGCAGGGTGCTCTGTGAAATGCCTTTTAACCCCCTTAATGCCACTCTGCCTCCAGAAATGCCTTTTTAACCCTCTATACGCCACTCTGCCTCCTGAAATGCCTTAAACCTCCCTATATGCCACTCTTTCCCATAATATGCCTTTTAACCCTCTAAATGCCAGAGTGGCATATATTGGTATAAGGCATTTCTGGAGGCAGAGTGGCACATAGGGGGGTTAAAAGGCATATCATGGGGCACAGTGGCATTTAG